>VYXH01011108.1:0-19108 GCA_013397275.1 Burhinus bistriatus | reverse complement strand
AAAAAAAAAAAAAAAAAGGAAAAAAGAAGAGAAAGTAGGGATTGCAAGTGTCACTGGTCTTAATATTAAAATGACAATAAAATGTTCTAGCAGAAGTATTTTCAGACTGTTCGTGTTTCACAAATTAGAAAGTATACTCCTTGTCCTATGAATGTGGACATTAAATGAGGTACAGGAGTTAATGATGTTAAATTAATTTTCCTATCTGAAAACACACCTAGTAACAAGCAAGAACAGCTTGCAAGTTTAGGCTTTGTGGGAAGGAAGGAAGGAAGGAAGGAAGGAAGGAAGGAAGGGGAAAGGGGCAGGCAAACAAATGTTCAGTATCCAGAACTTCATATCAGCTAGCACTTATATTGCACTAAAACACTATTGTAGCATCCATGAAAGAGGACACATTTTACTGGCCATCATTTGAAGGAGTATGTGTGCCAAGCGCATACTATTCATCCTCTCAGAAAACCGCATGAGGATAAATAGTCAATGATTGTTCTGTTATTAGTATGCATCCCACAGCAATATGTCAGGAAGATGAAAATGGTTTCCAATTCCTTCATCAGGATTACATAATTAATATACAAAGTTGCAGGCATAGATCTTCAAGAATCAGTTCAGCCAGTGGCCAAGTGTCTGAATTACAGAGTTTATATGAGAATCAACAAATATTCACCAGTGCAGCTAATACGCTGCTCACGGGGAAGAATTTCAATTGCTTTTTCTATTCAGCGCACTACATGAAAAGACATGTGCGAAATATGTAGTTATGAATGCTGATTGGTAAAAAAAAAATACATAGTTTGAATCTGCAGGCATGAATGTCATACTTAAACAATGGACTGTATTAACTGCTCAGAAATAGTAGAGAGAGCAGCATGATTTGATTACTATAGTAATTACTTAAAAACTGACTAAATAAGATGCAATGAAGTGAAAATAACTGGGCCATCATAACACTGATTGATGTATGGCTATTATGTTGAAATGACACAACCTTCGTAAATAGTCATGAAGGCCAATGACAAGGGTTATGATCAGACACACTTTTGGTGTCTCTATTAGTTCTATTATCAAATAATATCAATTACCAAAAGCTGTTCTTGAGGTTTAACTTAAGTAAGGATTCCAAGAGGAGATCAAGGATCATGCTTGTTTAAAAATATGAACTTTGCAATAGCTCTTATGTAATCAGCTTAGTATATATCAAGCTTATAGAATTTATGATTAAGGACACACTCTTGTAGACCATCCACAGAATCACAGGGGCTGGAAGGGACCTCTGGACATCACCTAGTCCAACCCCCCTGCCAGAGCAGGGTCACCTACAGCACAGGACGGCGTCCAGGTGGGTTTGGAATGTCTCCAGAGTCGGAGACTCCACCTGTTCCAGTGCTCTGACACCCTCCAAGTAAAAAAGTTCCTCCTCATGTTTAGATGGAACTTCCTATGTTCCAGTTTGTGCCCATTACCTCTTGTCTGATCACTGGGCACCACTGAAAAAAGACTGGTGCCATTCTCCTGGCACCCTCCCTTTAAGTATTTATAGGCATTGATGAGATCCCCCCTCAGCCTTCTCTTCTCCAGACTAAAACGATCCAAGTCCCTCAGCCTTTCCTCATAAGAAAGATGTTCCAGCCCCCCAATCTGAGTAATAATAATGACAAACAAAAAGTTGCCTCAGAAGAAATGTAATGTATCAGCATTTTACACCTGACCTATTTTTCTGCAAGCCAAGAGAAGATCAATCCTGATGCCTTAATTCTGCAAACACTTTCACTCACTAGTTTATATAAAAATAGGAAATGCATATATATGCTTAATGGTTTAAGCACCACTTTGTTATTAATTATCTCTAAAGTGTTACATAAAAATGCAGTTCTGACATATCAGACTCTAGAAACTGACTAAATATTTTATCTATGTGAATTCCACTTATATTTTTGGAATTTTTAACTGATATCCCCTTACTACTGATCTATTCTAGATACGATAGTAGAAAATATATACTGGGCTTGCTATTAGGCTAGTCAGGAATAATGCTAGCAATTTTTTTCTTTACAAAATGTTGATTCATCAAAACTGATTTGTTTGGAGTAGAAACATCAATTTTGAATGTTGCTTTGATCACAAAAGATTTCCTAATTCTTCCTTCTCACCCATCACAGCCAAATCACACATCCAAGTCATGGGTCACACTGGCTTCTTAGGAAATTAGTCTGTTACTGTTTGAAAATATTTTCTGACACTTTTCTGTTCAGCTACGGTTCATCCCATGCTTGACTTTCACTTAAAGCTATATGCTTTCCTGCATATATGTTCTTGGATGTAACAGGAGGGAGAAGGCAGCAGGGAAGTGTATTGACAGTCCATCAAAAGGCAAAAAGTGCCTTTGAATAACTCTTTGCAAGGATTATAGAGGTAGAGAGAACAGGCTTTCCCCTGCAAGTGCTTTGCTTACAGGGGAATGAGGGTAGCTCCTGGGAATGAAGTCCAGCTGTGGGCACCCACTGAGTGAAGAGCATCATCTACGGGGTACTGATGACCCATCATGGTTATGCTTTGAACAGGGTGCTTCAGCCAAAAGCCAAGGAACAGCCAAAGCCTAGGAACAGGAGTGATGGCTGATGTCCAACAAAACTAAAAAAGATAAAGGATGAACAGTACAAAGGATAAAAAATTGCCTTAGTCATGTGGGAGCAGGAGAGACCGTCCTTCTTGGATTGTGTTCTAGACACCACGGCCTAATGAGCTACGCATGCACCTTACATCCCTAATCCTTTGAAGTCTTTCTTCTATGGAACCTCACCTTCTCCTCTCAAAGCCTTTGCCAAGCTCCTCCTGTAGCTGCACCTACAGTCACTGACTGTAGCATTTTCCTAGCCAAACCCTCTGTAGTCAAGGCCTGTGCAGTGAGCGGCCATATCTCAAGAAACAAGAGAAGAGTATTTCTTGGGGGCTGAAGAGACACCAACCAAAGCTTCCTGTCAATACACAGAGAAGGACAAAAACTGTATACAGAGAACAATCATAATAACCATGCATGTCCAAAAGGGATAGCTGATCATAAGTGAAGTGATTTGTAAGAGGGTATGAAGATATTTCCTACTGTCTCTTAAACTAAATGTGAAGCAATAGCAATGACTTAGACTTGTTAAAATACCTCCTTCCTTAAAGGAAAGGACCTGAAGCGGGACTGTCATCAGTTCATTTAAAATGTCCTCCCACCATGGCTGCTGCAGCTACTGAAATGATTTTAACACTCTCTCATTATGTCATCTTGCACATTGTCCAAACTCATAGCTGGGACGTGGGTTGGTCATCAGGTATCAGACAGCCATTCAGAAAAAGACAAGAATAATAAGCCTCAGATACTGAGGAGATGGGACGCTAATTTGTTACCCCCTCTTTGAGACAGATAAAGGATCAGTATGGTTCTTCACACAAGATCCCAAAGTTAGGAAAGAAAAATTTTATGAGATATCTTTTCTTTAGAAAGCTGTGAACCATCTGTGTAGTAGAGGTATTTGGCACCAGGTANACAGAAAAACGAAACCAAACCCAAACAAACAAACAAAACAAAAAAACCCAACCTAAAAAGCACTCCTTCCCAAAAAAAGAAAACCTAGAGGGGCATTAGGAATCTGGGCGTTAAATTCCTCAATCTATTGATTCACAGTATTGATTTACTGACACAATAATTATCAGGGGTTTAATTTCCATCAGAAAAACTTGGAAGTTAGACATTGTCAACACTTAGCATTGCAAAGCTAACACTTCATATCAATCAGAATATTTCTTATGTAAGTCTAGGACCCCTAGGTTACCATAGATTCCTATGGTACAGTTAGCAGGATCTATCAAATAAGCAGGGGACTCAATAAAACAAATGCATGAGGTGGTGCTGACTTAAATTCCCATCACATTGTTTTCAGACGTTCACTGTGAAAACTGACAGTGCTTGAATAGTATCAGATTTTTAAAGCCTGAAATAGGATGCAGGATAGGAACTGGATTGTTATGACACCTGGGATATTATATATATGATATTGAGATCTCAAAATCCCACTGACTGAAAAGATTGTGTTTATTTCAGCACGTCAATATATGTGATATCATGTTGTAAAACCATGTTACATTTCCTGTTATGGTTTCATTAATATTGAAAAAACATTTTTATGTAATGGTAATTTTAACACTGAATGAACATTAAATATTTAGAGTAATTATTCTAAGGATTCAAATATCATAAATGTCTATTAAAGTGTAAAAGTTTGCAAAAATTATGTTTTGTCTTCATTAATAAAATATTCTTTTCTTGAGTGCAATATTTATAGAATTATTTGTATAACAAGGCAGATGGATTCCCTTGAAAGTTTAACAGGTACATGCTATTTAGAGTCTCTTAGAAGACATGTCTGATTACTGTGACTAAAATGGCAGATGTTACTCTTCATTTCCAAAAACAATCTCAGATTTTGCTTGCCTTCTCATTCAAATGTTTTCCTGACAGACATGCTAAATAAGCTTTCTATTTGGCTTTGAAAATTAATCCTATGGGTTTTTTGCAAGCATATTTATTTTGAAGACAAATGGAACTAGGTGAACACTGATATATTTCATGAGCTGTTATGTATTTGATGTAAAAACTCCTGACATAACTCCCATTAATGTGTGCAAGATTCTTTCCATTGGTAACTATGGTTGTTAAAGCAGGTGTCTTGCACAAAAACTGTTATGTGTAATATTTCATTCTTTTTCAGGTCTTTGGAGACAAACATTTATAATATGCCCATCCTTGATGATTTTTTATCAATTCCATTTGCATTTTGTTTTTATTTCCTGAAGTCATACAATTCTATGAAAAATTCCCCTTCTCCCCATCTCATTTTCTTAAGTAATTATCATTGCAAAGAATGTTTGAATTGTATTTGAAAAGCAAATAGGTAAATAGACAACTGTTTCATGTCGGTTCATTTCATGATGTTTTGTGTCCTTTGTTCACTGTTGGTTCAGCTTTATTGACTCCCACCATAAAATAATATTGATAGGTGTTGCTCTTTCAGAATTTAGGAACTGTAGACTAAAACTAGGTTAAATATTAAGCATTGTAGAAACATCCAAGAACAAGGTTTAGAATCTGGGTGATGATTACACATAAATAAAATGCATAGAACAAGGGTACTATGTAGCTCTACAGTAATAACAGTAAGATACAGTCTGGTCACTGTGGATTTATTTGTAAATGTTGAAGTAATTATGAAAATACTCCCATGCAACTCACTTATAACTAAATTTACATCCTTATGGAGTTGTCATACAATTTCTTTCCTTGTCGCACAGACATTATGAACAGTTTGTTTAAAAGTAAGCAAGGAAAGTTGACTTATTTGGTCCTTTGAATAGGGTGACTCTGATGTGGGGAATGTCTGAAATACGACAGTTAGTCACTGTCCAGATGGAAATCACAGAATCACAGAATCACAGGGGTTGGAAGGGACCTCTAGAATGGGAGTCTCTGTTGCAAGATTGTAACAGCAACTTCAGCTGGAGCAGGTCTGACCCTTCTGCTGAAGTCTCATAATGCAGGTGGCCCTACGTGACCACCTCAGCACACATATAATGTGTTGCCATAGATTTTCTTAATCCACATGTAAAACATCTCCTAACCTTCTTACGTACGTACAAAACACTTTCCTATGTGAATATTTCTGCATCTGCAGGAAGTTTGTATTGCTTAAATACAAGACTTTTCTCTATATACAATTTGATCAGTTTTGCTGCAGGAATCACTTAGGAGAGTGTCTGGAAGGAAGGGCCAAATTCTCTGCTGGGGTCATTAGTTAACATAGTCAAACACACAACTTTGTCCTTGCACAGAAGGAACTTCCTGGAGGGAGTTTTCAGAACAGTCTGAAATTCCAACCTAGAGAACTCCTGCACCAATTAATCAAGTTGTGAGTGTTGCTAAGAGTTCAACTAGCACCAGTTAATCAAGTTTTGAGAGTTGTTAAGAGTTACCTAGTACAGAGTTAACTAGTCCATTATCTCGTATAAAAAGACGACTGGGGAGTTTCTGGACCACCCAGAGAACTAATTTTCCTCAGAAATATTCAGGTTTCAATTCTAATCTGTTCATTTGGAATATTTTCCATTAATTATTTTTCTAATAGATTAAATAGTATACAGCTAGAAGTTAGCTGAAGAGTACACCCAGGAGAAATACTGATCCCTCATCCCAGCACGGTCTAATGGCCAAAGAATGTGTCTGTCCTCAACAGCCTACAGGATCTACTGGTTCTCAGAGTATTTCTACAGTCTGCTATTCATTCTTTTTTCCTTTTTTTTTTTTCTTTTCAACTGGCAAACACATAGGAGGACCATATAATAGTTATGTGATTCTCTGTATTGAGAAAGATATATTTTTCATTGGAGGACTAGGTTTTCAGCATATATGTTATCAATTGGCTTTTTCCCCCTGCTGTAAGCTGCACATGTATATCTGATACCAATATCTGTTTTGAATCTTCTAGCAAAATTTAAGATAAAAAATACTAATGATATCAAGAAAATAAGCCTGACCTGCTGACATGAAATGATGTTTACATTAAACATCACAGAAGAAACAGGACTAGAAAAATAAGATCCAAGAATCAAGAAAAAACTAATGCTAAAATTTCCTAGCATTATTTCACATATATATATTACATATTTACTCTTCTACCACTTTCTACTCAATTCTAAAAAAGATGCTGGAAGACTATATGGATAGCTAAAAATGACACTATATGTAAATACTGTTATGTTTCAGAAAAAATCTGTTCCACTTATACAAAATCCTGCTCATTAAATTGTTAAAATATTTGGGGTTTTTTTTGTTTGGTTGGTTGGGTTTTTTTATTATGCGTACATGGAGTGTTAAAAGTGTTTGTGTTTATGGATGCACATATATATATTAATTGAATTTTTTCCTAAAAATTAAACTTATTCCTTAATTGAAGATTGGATCTTTTCTTCTAGATAAATCATTTAATGTAGCTTTATTTCAATAAAATTTAATTGATTTTCTGAAAAGTCTTTTTACATCTTTTCTATTTTTCTTAAAAATTACAACTCGTTTATACAGATCCTATTCAATTATTAAGCTGTACAGCAAAGCTGTGTATGTCTTGGTCTAGCATTTATTGATTGTTTTATAAATTATTTGCCTTTGGAAAAATTTTTGGAGGTAAAAAATAGTTGTAAGAAATTTTTACCTAATAAAGCAGCCATAAACTTACACAATGACATTCCTTTTTTTTTTCTTTTAAATCACAGAAATTCGTGATTTAAAATGGATCATGGAGCTTAAAAAACCTTGCCTTTGCTGACAAAAATAAATAATAAACTACAGGCATCCTTAAAATATCTATATAATAAAAATATTTTTTGAGCATTTACAATTGTGTTTTACAAAACCTGAAGAAGGCTAACACAAGTGCTAGGTTGTCTCAGAGGCTATAAAAGTCCTTGTCATCCTGTCTCCAAACCTCTTCATCATCCAATGTAAACTTTTCCTTATTATTCTCTAAATAAGTTCCATTATTAAAACCAAACAAACAAATAACAAAATAATGCTTCTTTCCATGCCCAGAGTTTAAACATTCTGACTTGCAGATTATGAAATAACATTTTTTAGTAGACATACTAGTTTCCCTGTTTATCTCCTTATAACATAATAATTAAAAGTCAATTACTACACCATAATAAATCATTTGGTCTAATATAAGATATTTCCTCCCACTACCACCTTTGTTTCATAAAAGTCTTCATTCTCCAATATGACTGATAATCTGTTCTGCCACATCACTTCATAACTTGGAGGGAAGAACTTTATGATAATCCTTTGTCATTGGCACAGGCTCAGTTATTCTTAAGTACATTTTTACTATTTGTTATCCTCTTTTGACATTTGAAGTATTAACATTGTGGGGCAGAGGTTAAGTCCAAGTGAATACTGTGAGTCAAAAGGAATGAAATAGAGGTGTTTCTTAGGGCCTTAGGCTGCTGAAAACAGTAGTAATGGAGAAAGCTGTTTTCAACAGCATGAAGAGTCACCTATAGCAGAGTCACACAGGGTGAAGATGCAAGCACTTTCACTTTGACTCCTATTTGGAAAGGTTAGTGAAAGTTCTGATTCTGCATTACTACACATCCTGCTTACATTTTCAGCCTCTTTTTGCCCTTGGTGTCTATGACCTTGCTGCAACATGAGCCAGTGGAAATGCCCAAGGCAATGAGTCTTATATGATCTCACTGAGAAGTGTAGAAATCATTCATAACATGAGAAATCTTATATTTGCTTCAAACTGAAGATTTTATGGTCTCTTCGGAGAATGGTTTCTGGTTTAGAGGAAGGTTCATAGCTGTGGGTGACAAAAGTCAGTCAAGCATGCTCCAGGGGATATT
Organism: Burhinus bistriatus; assembly: GCA_013397275.1. NCBI lineage: Eukaryota > Metazoa > Chordata > Aves > Charadriiformes > Burhinidae > Burhinus > Burhinus bistriatus. The sequence goes on along the minus strand of VYXH01011108.1, from coordinate 10,666 downwards.
TCAGATAATGATTTGTGCCATAGCTTCATGCCAATTATTCTTAGCTGAACCATCAGCATAAGAAAACCTATACAACTTAACTCTGTATCATTTGGTTCTCAGGAAAAAAATCAACCAACCAAAAACAAGGGGTCAGAGACCAATCTTATATGAACTCATTGAAGTTTTCTACTGGTAAAACAATTTAAAATTCTTAATTGGAATATAAGATATTAAAAGCTAATGGAATAAAAAACCCCCCAACTTTTATAAAAATATCTAAAACTTTGAAAAGTAGTAACAATTCATTCTGAACAAGAGATTCAAACCTACAGCATCATGTACAAAGTCTAATCCACTGAGTATCTCTGTGCCCTGTGGTCCTACTGAAGTAGTGAAAACACAAGCTAGAAATGCAAAGAGATAATTTCTAAATTTTGTTTGTCTGTAGTCCTCTAGGCAGTCAGTCTCTGAACTACAGCCATTCAATTCTTGTGTTATCCTAAAAGCACAGACTTTAGATATAGACAAAATCATTCTGAATATTATTTTTCTTTCTTTTTCCTTTTCTTCTTTTTTTATATCCTTGAATAATCCCCATGGAAAGCCATATTAGTATTAGGATTTTCTATAGTTCTCATCAGCTGAATATCAGGATGCCTATTGTCACAGTTCAGTGTACATTCCAAATATGAAAGTGCTCAGCTCTGGATAGAAGTGTCACTGTAAAGGAAAATCAGAGTGCTTTGGGGAAGACTTTGTTCAATAATCACTGCTGCTGACTGCAATCTGTGAAATAATTTTTTATAAAACTTGCAGAATAAAGACAAGCACAGATGTTTCTTCTTTTTTTTTTTTTTTTCCCTCAGTACCATTTCTTTCCTTTTATTATCTTTGTTGCCTATACTCCACACACAAAAATCCGAAAGGTTTTTAGTAACTGTTCACAGAAGAATGAAAGAAAAATGATTTATAGAAGCCAGTTCCTCACTTGGGTGCATAAAATAAAAAGCAGTCATAAAAAACCACCAAACTGTTAGTATGAATAAATCCTACATATGCAAATTTGGAATAGCAATATCTAAACAATTCAACCATTGCTAAAGATGATTAACTTAAAGCTATGCTATAGTGAGTGTCTCAGTTAGGTTCACATAAACAAAAATATTGTTTTTCAGAACCTCTAAATGAAAATAGGCAGAAAAGAGTAAAGATTAAAATAAGTAGCATTTCTCCTTCAAAAACATGGATAAACACCAGACGTATCATGACAATTTGTCCATATCTAAGATCTTTATCAGTTAGGATTATTAAAAACATTAAGATGACATTAAATGCATTCAAAGCTGAGGGAAAAGCTCTGACTTATTCTTTAACCAGCATAGGAAAAGACTGCACACATTTCCTGATTACCTATGTACATTAAATGTTAGTCAATTAGCTTTGCTCTTCAACAAACTCTTTATTGTTTACAAATTTTATCATAGAATTAAAGCATCTTTGAAGGAAGAAAATACAGTGTACTAAAAAGTGCTTTAATCTAGCGTAGAAGGATACAGGAAAAATCAGTGCCTTTCAAATAAATTAGACAAATTAAAGGCAGAAATAAACACATTTTTAACAACAAGGTAGTTAATTGCTGGAATTATTGACAAAGGAGAATAATAAATTCTGTCCATCTTAGACTTTTCACATCAGATCCATTACAGAAGTTAAGTTTAGCTGAATATATGTTGCTAGGTTCAACCCAGGAAAAAAAATTGTCTGTATTATACAGAAGATCAAACTATATTATATAATTCTTTCTTCTGGAATTAAAATTTACACTTCTTTAAGGCTATGTTTCGATGCATTAACAATAATAATTGACTTTAAGAAAGTAGTAATCTAATCTAGATTGGAAATCTCCAAGTATTTTCTAATGAAAAACACATTAATCATTGCATATTACACTGTATTAATGACTTGATATTTTAAAATGCAATGCAATTGTAAAAAAAGAGAAAGATTAATTTGAGTTAGTGACTGAACAAATAGTGTCCTTCTTCTAAGCCATATCTGGTTTTCTAAAACTGAACTGTAATACAAACATTTGATGATGAACACAAGAACAGGAAGCTACAGTTTCTGGAAGTTGGCTAAACTTTTTAAAGAGATAGTAGAAGCAATTACAACAGTTTCCAGAGATATAAACCAAAAATAATAAGTGTTTGTTTGCTTTCATGAGCTTTAAGTCCTCCATTGGGTTCACCATTATTTCACAAAAAGGCAATCTTCTTTACATGTCCAAAGAAAGGCATTACTTTTTTTCCCCCTTCTCCTCCTTTCCTCTTATTTCCTCAGATGGACCTAGTAAATCATTTTTGGATAAAGTGATATTTGTTTTCTTAGACCATTTAACTGGTCGTCCCATTTCAGAAATGGAAATACTGGAGTTTGATTTTAGTGCTAGTGCATTCCAGCATCAAGTTGGGTAAAACACAGTGGTAAACATCTCAAGCTCTCCACCATTCTGGCAGAGGAAATTCTAGTTCAAATTTGACAATTTGGTCTGTTTGTTTAGAAGATTCAAAAGGTTTCTTTCCTTACAGTAGTAGGAATGTTATTTTTTTTTACTATTACAGCTATCAAAAGGCATGAAATCTGTATCTAACTGAATAGATATAATGTAGACTGTTAGGCATCAGCTATTTCGAAACCTTCATTTTTCACCTGACCTTATCCTAACTGTCTGAGGAGATAGTAAACATTCTCAAGAGAAGAAGAGCAAACTGTAAAAGCTGCATTATTTTAGTGATTGACTTTTTTTTTTTTTTGTGCATATACTTCTTGTTTAAACTTGGTAAGCAATTTTGGATGTTCAGAATTACCATTTTTTGGTGTTGTCCTTTTGGTTTCTATGAAGCTGTAAAATATCTCATGCTTCAGGCATATCAGCTGAAATCAGTCCCAGAGGAGTATCCTCACTGATTATATTTCTGCTAAGCAAACCATGTGCTTGTGATGACACTGTATTTGCCCAAGGAAAATCAGTTTGAAAATCAATTGAAAAAGGGAGATCAACCACTATGTCATCAGTGAACATGTCCTACTTTAGTTTTAAGTGCATGCTAACATTTCTTTATTGTGATGTGCTGAATTTGAAGGAACTGAATAGTTTAGATTATAAATTTGCAATCAATGATCTACCTGGAAGGATTTTATACTGAAACAGAAATTTCATTGTGTGACTGGAGACTGGTGAATGTACTACTTGCATTTAAGAAAAAGAGGGGAAAAAAAGTGATAGAGGCAAACAGGCGTCCATTCATTTGACTTCTATGTATAAGAGCTTTTAAAAAAAAAAAAAATAAAGAAAAGATGAAGTTCAGGCATGGAAGTAACTGGAAAAGATTATAAAATGCAGATAAAATGTAAATTTTACCAGACAAAAGCAAACTTTTTCTTGGTAAGTTTGCTGATTTCCTAGACAAGGAAAAAGGGTTAGCACTGAGTCTTTCCTTGTGCATTTATAACACTTATTTTTTCCTCTTTTTTATTGTTGATGAGATCTTAAACATAGTGCAAGAAAAGAGTAAAAGGGCTCCTCCTCATTCCTCTCCCATCCTTCTATGACAGAAGTCTTCCAACTTACAGGAATTCTACAGTGAAAGATTTCTTATGGAAAATACTACTTGTTGAATCAGAAATGATTTTTACAATCTTTTTGGTTTGATGAGTTTCCAAATACCTGACTCAGCACCATTGTTCTAACAATAAAGGTTACATCTAGAGATCTCAGAATTTCTACTCTTACACAGAGGGAATGGAAGCATTTAGAGTACAATTCTAAGCAGGCTGGGTACCCAGCTGTGCAAACTTTGTCTCAAATATCACATTTTAGAATTACCAGAGTTCTGTGCTTTGGTTTCGAATTTCAAAACTTCTTGGCTTATCTGGAGCTGCCAGAGCCACAAAGTTCTCACCCAAAATAATTTAAAATTGTTAATTTTAGTGGATTCTTTTTGGTAAAAAAACAGAAAGATTTTTCTGAAATACAGTTATGATTTCAAAAGGAACTAATTCATTTCAGTAATTCAATACTTTGGATTTAAACTGTTGGTATAATTTTAACAGGAATCACAATTTTATTTCTCTTTATTAGATTACCAATACTTTAAGTATACTGACTAATAGTAAGTTCTCGGTTCCACATGAAAGATCATAGAACCACAGAATTGTTGAGGTTATAAGGTACCTCTTGAGATCATCTGGTCCACTTCCCGCCACTCAAGCATGATCACCAAGAGCCAGTTGTCCAGGACCATGTCCGGATTGCTTTTGAATGTACCTAAAGACAGAGACTCCACAACCCTTCTGAGCAACCTGTGCCAATGCTCAGTCATCATCACAGTAAAAGAAGTGTTTCCTTATGCTCAGATGGAACCTCCTGTGTTTCAGTTTGTGTCCCTTGCCTCTTGTTCTGTCACTGGGCACCACTGAAAAAAGTCTGGATCCATCTTCTTTACAATCTCCCTTCATATTTTATATACATTCGTAAGATGTGTTTATTTAGCCCACAGAAACTACAGTGGGTATTTGATCTACTCACTCGTCCTTGAGGTTTGTGTTGTAATTTGGATGCAATGTGTGTTTACGTGTGTGTGAGTGTGCACCTATAGGTATGAACAAGGGAGGAATCAAAATGAGTGTTGATGAACTAGGAGACAGAAAACACATCTTTGTAACATGACAGTTAACTCAAAAAGGAAATATGAAAAAGACAGATAATTCAGTGTATTTTCTCACACAAAGACACTCATTCTGGGAAGCTAGAGCAATGGTCTACAAAACTTAGCCAGAGTATTCAGAAGAATCACTGCTACAAGGTCCTGACCACTGTAGCAGATACCATATCAGTGTGTTAGCATCTGAGACCTCTTCAGCACACAAACAAGTACTTAAACTTACACATGTGCAAGTGGCTTTACAACATACTACACTCTTCGGTTAAATACATGAATCCNTTACAAGGGCATGTAGTGATAGGACGAGGGGTAATGGCTTCAAACTGGAAGAGAGTAGAGTTAGATTAGACCTCAGGAAGAAATTTTTCACTATGAGAGTGGTAAGGCACTGGAACAGGTTGCCCAGGGAAGTTGTGGCAGCCCCATCCCTTGAAGTGTTCAAGACCAGGTTGGATGGGGCTTTGAGCAGCGAGCTCTAGTAAGAGGTGTCCCAGCCCATGGCAGGGGCGTTGGAACTAGATGATCTTTAAGGTCGCTTCCAACCTAAACCATTCTATGATTCTATGATTCTATGTATTCAAATAGTTTGTTGAATTATGTTCCAAGAGTTAGATACAGAACAGTTTAATGATGGAAACACAATTTAGATGGGATTTGTGTGTCTTATTCCAAAATTGTTATCCATAAAAAGCTATCCAACTGGTTTAATTTGGTATATGAAATCAGTTTATACCTAAAACCATTTGAGATGCACAAAATTGACAGTGACAGCAAGATGATTTGCTGAGCTTTTGTCTGAACAGATCCAACATGTAGCAAATCAGCAATTATTTCAGCAGAACTTAAGGTAGCCATTGCAACAGGACAGTAGATAGTTTTGCTGTTAAATTCCCTGCTGGGCTTCTAAGAATTGTTCTAATAATGTATCTGGAAACTGAACAACATGAAGCTTCAAACTTTTCAAACAAAATTTTAATATTGCTATTTATTTTGATTAAATTAAAAATTTTTAAAGACAAAAAGCCATTCCCTCAAAGTGAGGCTTTTTATATCTCCAGCTGATGTAGTCCAGGAGAGGGACTAGAAGACTCTGGAGGTAAATCAGTGGAGAATTTTGTGATTACAAAACAGCTCCATTAACATACTGGTGTGGGTTGGGATATAAGGCAATTCCGTATCAGGACCTGTTTTGTCAAGTGCCTTCTCCTTCTGGAAAAAAAGATACTTGAAGAAATGTATAGGTAGACTTTATGTCCTTACAGAGATTCAATGGCCAGCACTTACATGTAATCTTTTTGTTTAGTAATATTAACGTTGACAGCAGATGAATAAAATAATTTCGTATCTAGGTCTGTGCACACAAAAACATAAAATCTTTCATCCTGTTTATGTATTTAATGAATTCAGATCCAAATTACCTTTTTTGGCACACTTTACAAGAGAACGATCCTTTTCAAATTAAAGGAGAGTTGCTTCTCATATCATTGTGGGTAACATCAGACCTCAGGTGTTTAAGTGAAAGAATTTTCTATTGTTAGAATGTGGTGGTCCTTCAGTGAAGTATTTATATATATATAAACAAACTTTTTGTCCTTGAGCCACAGACAAGGATGCACATATTTCACAGCTGACATCAATGTGTTCTTACTTTGGGTGCACAATACAGAAGAAAAGGTACAAGCTCTGCAAGAGAATCTTTATGGAGTAACCAGAAGGAAAGGAGGGTTGCATTTAGAAAATATATTGAGAATTTTTATTTGTAAATCAAATAAATGTTTGTTTAAGAGAGATTTCTTTCTTTTGTGACCTCAGTAGGACTATTTTGACAAAACAAAGTATAAGATCTGGTCTATGTTGTCACAGATGGAGCGACGCACTTCACTTGTAGAGAGAAGCAGCAATACATTTATTGATATAAAATAGGGATTTAATAAAGGTTGATGGTAAATGCAACAGTGTTTTAACAAGATTCAAGATGGCAAGGTTCACTTGGTTATTTACTGCATAGAGGACAGGGTCAAGTACCCCCTTGCTTTCTAAACTCCTTCTCAGAGAGGAGTCTAGGTGCCGCAGGATCCAGTCCTAGTCCCAGACTTAGTCAACAGTTTACGTCTAAAGGATCATATGTGTACAATCAAAACTTTATATCACTTAGCTAAGATTTCAAAGTTCAGTGTGCTTTTAGTCACTTACCGAGGATCTGCTGCAGCAAGGAATCTCTCACCCTCGAGGAGTAGTAACCTCGAGTGGCGTCCCTGCTCAAGGAGAGATCCTGGTGTGCAGCCCGCTGCCGTTCAGGAGAGCTCAAAGGATTCTTGGGCTGTTCACTATTTATGGGGGTAAGATGATTGACTTATAGTCGTATTTGCATATTGACCACAGAAGCAGCATTGCTCAAGTTAGCCCTTGGCTATTGTGTTGTTATCTGTCTCCCCAGAACCACACTGAGCCCCGGATGCCACCATCACGACTACATGCACCCATTATGACCACCACGGGTGGTTATCTCTTGGGCAGGGTTACAGGAAATAAAGATCAGGTGGCGCCTGGAGAGGGGAAAGCACACCGTCATATATGTATCATAAAATTATGTCAAAAGGTAACACAACACATACCAAAAGACAAGCAATCTCACTAGACATCTGAAAAATGTCTCTGCTGTCATTCTACTGACATTCTTACAGCAAACCCTTTGTTAATTCTATATTTTGAATTCTTGATACTCTTGGCAAGAAGGTAAAAATTTAGAATTACAAAAGTTGAATTTTCATACTATTATAATAAAAAAAAAATTTATATATATTCAAATAACTCAACCAAATTTATGTGTTGTTATGGACCTGACAAAATGTTCTCATATACATGTGACCCATGCAAAGCAATTTTTCTGTTACACCTTTCTGTATGAAAACAAAACCAAGCAGACAATAAGCAAGAATTAGTTCTGCTACCATTTTTTTTGTGGAATAAGTCCAAAGAAACTCATAAAACAAATATTTTATATTTTATTCTTCTTTAATTTAATTTGTGGGTTTGAATACTATTATAAATGTCTATTAAGACAAAAACTACACAGCAGAAATTGCTTTCCTCATGAGGTTTAATGATCATCCTTGACCTCATACTTCTCTGTAACATAGAAAAATATTTCTTCTTTCCTTTCATGTATATTCTTTGCATCTGAGGAGGTGAAAGGTTGTTCCAACTCAGCTCTTAAAGTATAGTCTGATGATTGATCCATTTAGACACCTTAGAAACACTTTTTTGTTTGTGTCGTCTCAGAGAAGATGATAAAAATGGTTTTCTAATAAATTATGTTCTTACTGTGGGTCTCCATTCATTCAGATAGGAAAGCATCCACAACTACAATAAAGGGATAACAGTCTGTGTATATCAAAAACAGATATAAAAAAATGTTTGCATTAAAAAGCAGATTGTTTAGGAACAACAAAATGCTGAAAACCTTAACAAAGATTACAAAAATATTTTGATTTGATTTTTAGAGTACATTCATTTTGCCATACAGAAATTCAATACGTAGGTGGTATATAAACTATTCAGCTTGCAAACCTACTTAATGCTTATATGTAAACGTGTGTGTAAATTCTGAATATTCACATTAGACATCCTTCACAAATTTGTGCTTCAATAATAATGCATTTGTCAAGCATTTTTAATGGATTTGTATAAAAGTGGAATGGAATGTATGGACAAATCAGAGAATCTTCGAAGACAAAACAAAAAATTGCATAATTTTTAGTGCACTCAAAGGTGATAGTTCAAATAAAGTCTTACAAGTTATGAATAATTTACATACTCTCTCCTCTTTTTTCAGGTTCTTGTCATAATTTACAATATTCTATTTTCATTTACCTTATTTGTTAAGAACTATAATACTGTGTGAGCTAAAAATTTCTTTCCCAGGTACAACAAGAATCTCAGTTATGTTTAAAATGCTTTGACTATATCTTACATACTTTTTATTCCAGATTTAATCTTCGTCAAGTCAAATTGTATAGATTTCATGATTTATATAATGCAGAACTGAAGGATAATTTCATGAGACACCCCCTAGCTAGCATCAGTCTGAGTCAGAACATTTGCATCATGCTGTCACACACCAAAAGGGACTGTGAGCTCAGGTCCCAAAAGCAAGATAGTCATTGGAGGGTGACACTGTGCCTGGACTAATGAGCTCTATTTCTTGACATGCTTAATTAAAATAGACACATTCCAAAAATCACACAGATACACTGCTATGTTTCTGGAGGTGAGATTTCTATATCATACTCCACAGTACATTGTAAGCATGACCTTCTTTTTCTAATGTAGAACTTGCATAGCATTTAGGTACCTCAGCATAAAACTTATTCACCTGCTGTGTCAGCTTCAGACTCACGGCACTTTGTAGCCTTAAAGTGTCAATAGGGGACTGAAGTACATTTTCAATAGTTGTTTCAGTTTTATAAATTTGAATTGCATCATTACTGGTGTAACAGTGATCTGAAAAGCTGACATTCTTCCACTCAAAATCCTCAAATAGGTGTTTCCGATGTGTGCCTAGCTCTCTAGCAGCAGTGGACACTTTCCCAAACACAATGATAATTGTTCTGGCAATAGCTGCTGCATTTTCCTTCACAAAGGTGTGTTGTCCGTTCTTGTAATAGCATTATTGGACAATTTACCCAGAAAACAGGTAAGCTGTCCAGTGGTGCTATCTCCAACTCACCCAGCAATTAACATTAATATCCTTTTTTACTCAAAGATATTTTAATGATTCTCAGGAGAATTATTTTATCAGGGAATAGGAGGAGTGGACATCCCAGCAAGTGGAGCAGGGCAGGCCCAGGGGTAGCAGCTAAGATCAGCCAAGAATCCAGACAAGTCCATGGTGATGGTGAAGGTTACCATGTGAAGCCGGGACAGGAATTCCACATGTAAGAGAGTTGCAGACCTGGTTGTGGTTGTGGTAACCAGGTTTAGCCACAGTCCTGTGACCATCAGCAAGTCTGTAACGATGGACCTGGTGTGAGGTCAAACCAGGTAGTCACATTTGTGAATAAGATTCAGGGTCTGGATCAACAAGGAACGTGGCTCTGCACTGGTGTAGCTGCAATGTGGCTCACAGATGGACCAAAACCAAAAGTCCAGCTGAAAAGCACATCCCGAGAGAAGGGAAAAGGTGGGTGGGCCATTTTGGGGGCTCTCACAGCTCTTTGGCAGCTGTGCAGCCCTTTGCAGCATGACACAGTTGCAATATCAGAGTTGGCTCTGAGTCCAAGCAACCAAACCCCCAGGAGTGCGACTATATGCTCAGGGCACTGACAGGTTTATCCTGTGGTGGAAGTTAGGAAAGTGCAGGCTCTGGTAGGAAGGGCAACCCCAAACCCTCCCAGAGAAGATGTGTTACTGTAGAAGAGATTAAAACTGCTCTGAAGCCAGCAGAAAGTATGATTGTTATACTTGGGCAAACATCAGAGAGGACGAGGTAAGGATGCTTCTCTTGCTTACAAGGCTGAACATATTTTATATTAAATATTATGGACTAAAGTAGAGAAACAACTCCAAAATCAAGTACCAGTGCAATAAAAAAAGAGGGCTTTAAACTAGGTACGAATGGGGAAGAGGATAGAATCAAGTTCATTAGAGATGAGCCTAGGGGCAGCATGCCAACATTGGGGAGAAATCGAGAGCCCAGCTCAAGTGCATCTACACCAATGCACGCAGCATGGGCAACAAACAGGAGGAGCTGGGAGACATTGTGAGGCAGCATAGTTATGATATAGTCGTCATCACAGAAACATGGTGGGATGATTCTTATGACTGGAATGCTACAATGGATGGCTATAAGCTCTTCAGAGGGATAGGCAGGGAAGGAGAGGTGCTGGGGTGGCTCTACATGTTAGGGAGTGCTGTGATTGATACAGGTCAATGACGGTGAAGGCGAGGTCGAGTGCTTA
>VYXH01011107.1:35788-59400 GCA_013397275.1 Burhinus bistriatus | reverse complement strand
AGGCTTGTCTAGTTTGGAGAAAAGGAGGCCGAGGGGTGACCTCATTGCTCTCTACAGCTTCCTGAGGAGGGGAAGTGGAGTGGGAGGTGCTGATCTCTTCTCCCTGGTATCCAGTGACAGGATACGTGCGAATGGTTGAAAGCTGCACCAGAGGAGGTTTAGATGGGACATTAGGAAGCATTTCTTTACCAAGAGAGTGGTCAAACACTGGAACAGGCTTCCTAGAGAGATGTGGTTGATCCCCCAAGGCTGTCAGTGTTTAAGAGGCATCTGGATAATGCCCTTAACAACATGCTTTATCTTTCAGTCAGCCCTGAATTGTTCAAGCAGTTGGACTAGATGATCGTTGTAGGTCCATTCCAATTGAAATAGTCTATTCTAATTTATTCTACTCTATTATGTAAAAACGTTATTTTTCCCAGTGTTTATTTGATTTTTAAAAGAAGTTATATGTAAACTCGAAATGATGTTGGCCCACATTTGCTACGTTCTGATACTTTACAAATGGTCCTTGTTATTTCATAAATTCTTTCTTTTGAATTGCTATACCATAAATTATTTTCTTTACATTTTCCTTTCAACTCAGAGGATGGAAAGGATCTTGTATAGGTAAATCAACATAGAGTATATACAGATAATAAGAATTGCAAAAAGAAATAATGAGTCACCATTAAGGTGCATTGCGAATGAATTCTAAGCAGTACAAATATAGATCCCAGATTGGTTTATACTTAGTAAATTGCTTTCCCAGCATCATCTAAAGCATTCTTTTAAGCAATAATGACCTGAGGAAGAAGAGTTGAACAGATGGCAGTAAGAGGTCATAGCTTAGGGTAGAACCATCAAATATTTTCAGTCTTTCAGTACATCTTTCAGAAACACCAATTGATACAATTGTTTTTGTTCTCATTAAACGTGCATTTATAAGAATGTGTGTTTTGGGGGAGTGTTGCAAGGAGTGATATCATTCTTTTATTCAAGAGAATGATGTTGCAGAATTAGGAATTTCCTGTAAAGGAAAATGACATCATTTTCAGTGATCTGTTGGAATTTGTTTTGCTTTGTCATCTCTAAAGAAAAAAAAAAACAAACTTTTTTTTCATTTTTTTCTATTTTGCAGACCATGCTTTATCAGACAATTTTTTATTACTCAGTATATGCTGATAAAATAGACATGGACAACTTCAAGAAGAATATACAAAGTCATAAAATCTTAAATTTGAATGAAAACTACCTTCCCTTAACTTTTCTTAGGCTTCAGTGCTTTAACATACAGATTTCATCTTTGCCGCTGAATATGTTAAAGGCTGAGTTCTGAACCCGTGCCAACGACATGAGTTACACAAAACTTACTCCACCTCCTTCTTACTTAATAGCTAGTGTCTCTTTCTTCCCTGTCCTGTGTTGAAGCTTCTGCCTAGCATTTAAAGGGTTTGGCAGGTAGGTGCAGGTACGCTCAGCCATTCATGACATCGTGGGCTCTGCCCTCTCCAAACTTCCACACGCATCAAAATCCCTCACCTTTCAGTTTCCGCTGCCTTTTGCACATTCCGTTTCTGTGCCCTATCAGTAACAGTAAAATTTACTCACTTCAAAGATAATACCTTCTCAGTTTTTGGGTAATTTCTTTCACACTGGTTAACACTCTGAGTCTTTTTTCCTTTCTCTTGTCCTGTCTGAATCTGCAGCTGCAAACTGTATGGAGGAAAGCTGATTTGTTCGTAATAAGGAAGATTTTGATTTAGAAGGTACCACTGATTAGAAACATCACACTTTTCCCTTTACAAGCCTTTTCAATCTGAAGTTATGCTGTACTGGGTGCAGGTGTAACAGGGCAGCTGCCGGGCGGCCCCTGTGCGGCGCGGCCGGGGCTGCCCCGTGCCGGCCACAGCCGGTTCCAGCCGGCTCCAAGGGCCCCACCGCAGGGCACAGCTGAGCCCCTCAGCCACGGGCGGGCGCCGCGGGGAAAGCCGGTGTCAGAAAGGGCGAAACGCTGCCCGGCAGCCAGGGCTGAGGGAAACCGGGGCAGAAACGGCCCTGCCAGCCCCGAGGGGAGAGCAGGAGGAGGGCAGGAGGGGCTCTGGGCGCCTCCCCGCAGACGCGGCCCCGGCAGAGGCCCCGGCGGGGCAGGTGGACGTGCCCTGAAGGAAGCTGCAGCCCATGGAGAGCTCACGCTGGAGCAAGCTTATCCTGAAGGACGGCAGCCCCTGGGAATGCCCCAGGCTGGAGAAGGGGAATAGCGAGAGGAGGCTGCAGCGGCAGTGGCAGTATGGACTGACCGCAGCCCCCCATTCCCCATCCCTCTGCATCGTTTGGGCAGGAGGAGGGAGAGAAGTCGGGAATGGAGGAGTGAAGTTGAGTCTAGGAAGAAGGGGGGATGGATGAGGAAAGGTGTTTTAAGTTTTTCTGTCTTTGTTTCTCACCATCCAAAACGGTTTCTAAAATTATTTAATTAAAAATATTTAATAAATTAAATTAATTTTCCTAAGTTAAGTCTGTTTTGCCCATCACAGTAGCTGGCCGGTGATCTCCCTGTCTTTATGTCAACCCACACGAGCTTTTCCACCATATTTTCTCCCCTGTCTTGTTGAGGAGGGGGAGCGAGAGAGTGGCTGGATGGGGGTCTGGCAGCTGGCCAGAGTCATCTCACCACATATGTTACTTTTGTCTGGAACACTGAAATCACAAGGCTTCTTTCTGTAGATGTACTTGAATTGCATATTCTTTGTCTCTTCAATGTAGCCGAGGATAGTAATTCTCGTACTAGTTTGCTTAGAGAAGGACGCTTCAGCATTTAGTTCCTCAGCAAGGATGCCATCCTTGAGTCTCCAGCAAGACTGCTGTGCTAAGTAGGCTCATTTCTCTGCTGCTGTAGCTGGAGAGAGATTAAAACTGGTTTATCTTTTAGTTACACTGCAAGCTTTCCATCTTTTCCCTGCCATTATCTTTCTCTGCATTGAGAGTGTTCCTGTTTCTGAGCCCCTGGAGACAGAGGAAGGAACAATCTCTTTTGACTCTGTGGTTGGGATTCCTCCATACCACACAGAGGGTATCCCCATCAGGAAGCTGCTGGCAGGATGTGCTGCCTTCATGCCAACTCAAATTCAAATTAATTGTATAGTTCAGAAGCAGCTATAAAAGTTAACCAGGAAGAACAACTTAATGTTATAATAAAAAGTGTCAGGTGGAAAATTCAGCCCCTTTGCAAACAAAAGCTGACTTAATTATGACAATGCTCAGTGATATGGTTTCTGTAGTATAGAATACTTGGCTGCTGGTTTAGTATAAATATTGCAACTACTCTCTTAAACTTAAAATGATCATAGACGTTTTAAAAACACTTTTCAGATAATTTCTGCTGTCAGCTAATTCCCTGAACACACTATTTTGGCACAAAGATTATTAGTTGTAGAAGGGAAAAAATAAGATTGATGGGATTAAATGAGGCAGTTAATATGCTCCTATCTAAACATTTGTATAGAATGATCAAGTCATGGGTACTGCCATTATGCAAAGTATTAAAGCTCTTACCTTACTATTTAACCTAAGGAAATATTGAATAGTTCTACAATATATGAATGGAAAAGCTAGAAGTGTTTCTTAGATTATTAATGTTGTTTTCAAAAATTATGTAGATCACTGAGTTCTCATCTGTAGTCACTTCCCTTCTCCCCTAAATTTAGTTGAAGAAACTGTACATATTGTAATATATATGAGAGATTTAAGGAGACTAGGTTTTTTAGATGACAGATCTTTACTATGACACTGATCTGCTAATGGATACTATATCCTTTAGCAAAATTTAAAAATAAATTTCACATATTCTAGGCTTCCATTTGACAAAAGCTTATTGGACAACAGCAACCACAGTTAATGTCAGCTGTATTTATTTAAAAACAAATGATGCTTTGTTTTATTTCAATGTAAAACGTCTGCTACATTTATTTCCATCATAGGTAAAATATTCAGAGACAAAATCTGTCCACATGTGCATCCAGATAATTTCTAACAAAAGTTTTTCAGATTATTTAACTGGAAAAGAAATAAAGGTTTTGAGTTTTATGGTGGATTCAATACTGTGGGTGGAGCTAAGTGAGAATAGTCTAATCGTGGAGAGCAGTCAGAATCAAGGCCTATTATAACTCAGTTAACAGTGTAAGGTATTATGTTTGTAGCTTTTGCTATTGGACTTATAGGAGTATTATTGATGCATGAAGTGGGGGATAAAGATAAATAAAGCAGCAGTCTAGAAGGAAAAGAGAGCTCTACCTGTGGAGCACAAAGCTGCTGTAGTCAGAGTCATCTTGAATCTCTGTGCAAGTTTGCTTGGGCAATGCTGAGAGGCTCAGCTCCTGCCTTCCTGTGGAGAAATGTGATACCATCCTGCTGATTAGCTGGGAGATCTACTTGTTGCAAGTGATGACAGACACATTTAGAAGAAATAGAAGGCAACATAGTCTTCCAGAAGAAGATATTATCTCTTAGGATATAATAGAGGAGTTTATTTGCACTTCTTGCTAAGCTACTTTAAAGACCTGCTGCAGTCTTGCTTCTATTTTAAAAAGGAAAATGTTTGGTTTAGTGGGCCCTGGAATAGAATAAATCAGTATGTCAAAGAGAAGGAAGCACATGAATATCAGTAATGAAAATTAAATGGCTGTGTAATTTGCAGTACTTATCAAACTATAAATATATTCAGTTAGTATATGGATTTATCTGTTCATGTCCATTGTCATCTCTTCTATGTATGGAAAATTCATGCCCAAGAAACATTTTTCTTTTATTATCATATAAAACAAAATGAGGAAATGACATGAAGATTATTAAACAAAAGCTCTAGGAAATAAAAGACATAAATATGGGGATTCAGTGTTCCATTCTGGAACACTATGACATCAAAGCTCTTCTGGTTGCCTCCCTGCAACAAGCTTTAAAGATTTTGGTCTCAGAAAAGCAAGAGAGCACAGGGGTCTATGACAGATCATCTATCCGCAGTGACTGAGTGAGCCCTAAGGTGAAAGGTGATTGTTACATCTTACTGTAGTGCTAACAAATGGTAAAAGTGAAAGGACATGCTCCTTGTCTATTCATGGTATTCACTGATGTAATGATGTGTTCTGAAAGTTGCAAATGAAGTTGGATCAAACCTTTAAAGTCTGCGAGCTAAGCCATAAACCATGATTGCAATTCAGTGGTTAGGAACCAATTAAGTGTATTGCACTTGAGGCAAAGAATGAAAGAATAAGTTACTATCAAATTTCAATGCATAAAACAACCTCACAGTTCAGCCCATTTGCTTTCCAATCTTAAAATAAAACATACCAAAGACAATTAAAAACATTCTGAATGCAACCAGGTGTAAATACACTTGAATGCAATTACCAAAGGAAATTATTGTATATCAGCAAAAGTATGAACAGTCACTTAATCTAAGCCATGCAATCAACCTTTAGGGCTGCTTAATGCTAATAGAGTTTGTAGTCAAATGCCTTTCTCAGAGTAAAAACTTCAGTGCTCAAGGTCTGATCCTGATATACTCCAAGCAAATTAACATTTTGGCACTGACTTCAATTATAAACCAGCTTGTCTTTTTGATCTTTATGAGGCACCATTAGAAATACCTAGTAAAGTACAGGATGTACAGACCCTGGCTGCTAGACTCGGCTCTGATACTCCTGGCCCCAGGGAGTAGCTGGTCCCCACAGCGTCCTCATAATTAGGATGTTTGTGGCTGCATGGACAGGCAGATAATCTTCAGATCTCCTGTGGACTCATGCTCTGAGTTAACAGTTCTTAGCATTAAAGTTCTGCTAAGATGATTTCTTGTGTTTAAAGTTTGACTTTTGTCCTTTCTTTAGTCAATGTTCACTAATTAACAACATGCATTCATTTTATAACATTATAGTTTTGATTCTCTTCTTGGCTTTCTTGTCTTCCTTTCTGATAAATAAATTCACTTTAAACAAGAGCCATAGCTAACAATTTTGTTAACTGGGATTTTTCCTCCTCTGTCTTCTCTTTTCCCTCTTTATTTCCCTCACACAAACTCTGCAATGCCACTTTTTACTACTGTCTCCAATCTGAGAGTTAATTGTACTACTTACAGTCTTCTGGTTGAAAGAAATCAAATTAGAATCAAACTCAGGCATATCAATTGTTGTAATATGGAAGCTTCTCTTTAAAAAGCACACAAGTGATCATTGTAGACAGGAACATTTCCAATAAGAGAAATGGATTGCTGTTTGAAGACTTTCCAAGATACCTCTGTAATGAAGTACAGTTTGTTTGGGCTTTTTTTTTTTTTTTCCTGGGGGGGAACGACAACTAACACTGTTTAGAAATGCAGAATTTAATAAAAATGCAGTCTTATTTCTCATTTTCCACTTTAGCAGTGGGCTCAAATGGCAACATTCAGATCTTGAATATCAGTTACAGACAAAGTGTTCTAATGCTCTTTTGGGCTTCAGGTTGCAGGTCATAGTTCTGCACATCATAAAAATAACTTTATTGGCAAAATCCAGAAGTATATCTAGATTCAGTCTTGCTGTTCCAGAATACCAGGATGTGCAGTTTGTGCTCATCATTAAAACTATTTTTTTCTCTGATGTTGCACAAATAGTATGTCTTCAAAACCTGTAGCCTTAAAAATCATCTCTACGATGTCTTTTGAGAGCATGTGCAATTACATCTCTGCATAACCTTTCCCTAGTGTGCACTCACTAGGCTGTGCTATTGGTTCAAATCCTTATGTAAAACTTTTGCTTGGTATACTGGAGTTTGTCTAATACACATTTGCAGTACTATACACCTATCTTAAATCCCTAGATATGTCAGTAAGCTTCCCTTTTTCTCTTCATTAGTGCTGCTTCAGGATGATTTCCTCCTATTTACAGCACAAGAATGAAGGTCCTAGTAGAGAGACAGGTCTGAAATGCAGTACATGTCTGGGATTATTCTGTTTTGTTTTTCCTTTTCCCTGACCTATATTGAACAAAATACCTGTTTAACACTTTTTAAACAGCTGCCAATTGCTTATAAACTGGCCAATTTCATCTTCATTTTTGAATTTTTTAGAGAGTTGTGACACTTTACAGATAGGAGCTAAACTCATAACTTAAAGCTTGAAAACTAGGTCTGCACTATTAGTCCCAAGCAGTCAAATACAGACATTTTTGAGCATTTGCTTCTCAAATTTCGAGTTTCCCTTCATATCAATAGGAAGTGAAAATACACTTTTCTACTCTATCACTAATAAAAAATCAAGATTTTTATTGTAAGAATGTGACTCTAGGAGTTATGGTTCTGCTAAACCAGGAAAGAGAAAAAGCATTAACTACTGTGAGGATAAAATCAAGGGAGCATGAAATTTTCAAACATTATAGGAGGTATTTTGTGAACATGTAATTTAGACCTAAATAAGTACTAAGCATCTGCTAATGACTTTTCAGATTTGAGGCATGCTGGAGGTATTTCAAAGAATATTCAAGCACAGCTTGAGAGAACAGACAGTACAAAGGGAAGGCTGCACATAGATCTGGTTCTCTCTTTTTTTGTATAAAGCAACGATAAAAGCTTTAACATTCCTCTGCAGAAAATTTCTGATGTGTAAGAGAGAATAAGCAAGCGTAAGAGGTTATTTCTTGCGTAAACTATTGCTAAGTGATTGTGGAAATTTAGCATTTAAAGTAGCCCATTTCTTCAAACAGGAATATAAGGTTATCTTCTATGACAGGAATTGTGGATTGTGTTTATTGTGCCTGTATAATTATATATGTGTGTGCATGCACATGTATATATGTGTATATATATCAAATCTGACGAACAGAAATAATGGAGTTTGTCTTCTACTGAAAGACAAGAAGTAAGTCCAAAAGAATTGCTCAACTACACTATTTTTCCGAGGCTTAGCATTAGGTATTCTATTGAAACATTTCATCATTTCAGTAATGTAGTCATTGTCAACTGTGAAGCACTTGGTAAATGCTCATTCTGTACTGGACAGACTTTGTTTTTCTGAATCCACTGTTGATTAATAAATTTCTTAGAACATAAATGGTGATAGATGTTTATGCTCTTTACCCTGTCAGAATCACTGTTCAGTCCTTCACTCAGTAAAAAACTGTCAAATGAAATCTAAACCCAAGAAAAACGCACTTAAAGATCACCTAACTAGATAAACAGAAACAAAGTGAGATGTGTAAGACTTTGTCCGTTCCCTTCCCATATGCAGGAATGCTTCTACTCTATACTCCCTAATGTTATATTGACTTCTGTTTAGGTGCTTGTGTCAGATCATTTGAGCCAATTTCTTTTTTCCCCTAAATCTCGAAGTTTTTTCATATTTTCAAGTAGCTACATTTTTCAGCTGTCATAGCAAATCAAATATTAAATAGTCATTCTTGTGTATCGAGAATTGACTGACAATTTGAAACACTTTATAATTTTTAACAGTTTATGACAATATAATCTAGATTTAAGTCTATATCATTGTTTCACTTTACTATGTTATGATTGTACTTGGGAGGTAAGTAGAAGTTCTGCGCACTGCCTCTTGATGACTGAAAATGGAAGGTGTGGAACTGAAATGCAATCAGGCAGGAAAGATTAATTACAAAAACTTGCTCACTCAAATAGTTCTCAAAAATTGTGAGACTTTTATTGCTTCTCTGATATGAATGCTAAGTAACAGTGTCTGCAGCATTGCAATTTTATATCATTACATTTTGTGAAAGAAACACCAAATAAGACAGGTCTGTTCAGCAACATTTTTCTGTGAACTTGAGCTGAATACTCTTGCATTCCTTTTTCTTTTTTCTTTTTTTCGGTATGGCAAGAAAAAATAACACCAAATAACGGAAAATGTATAGCATCTCTACAGAGAGTTGGCATGTGGAAGACTGACTCAGGATGCATATCCTACATGCTTACATATATAACTTTTATATATATACTTATTATTGTAATATATATATTTATTAAAATAGTAGTAATGTCTTATACTTCTGCACTCTTTGTTAAAGGAGTTATTATGAGTTATCTACCAAGCAGCCTATATGATTGTTGAACAAAGACATGGCTTTAAGATTCCTTGCAGAAACATCAGTATTTGTGTTTACCAGGACATAAAACAGGATGGATGTTAGCTGGCTTTGTGAAGCCACAGGAAGACTGTGAGGTCCCTGGAAAGCTGGATGCTCTACATAAATGCCTTATAAAGCCCTTAAAAGGACCTGCCACAACTGCACAGGGATGAAGTCTATAATACTGGATACCGGCAACATCTGTAGAACAGTCCAGATTCTCTGTCACGAGGCAGCAGGTTGTACTTCACCTCAGTGTATGTCTGCTAAATCAATCCCAGGTATACAAGGATTTTTGGAGAAAAATTGTACCCTATTGAGAAAAGACCTTTCACCTTCAAGTTTATGTCTTTCTGTAAGACTCAGTGATGCTTCTATTTTATTGTGATCTACCCCAGCCTTTTCATAGTTCCATAAACTTTGTATTAGACAGCAGTGGTTATTGTGTGTTCCTACTGTGTCCATCACAAAATGTGAGCAAGGCTGGCAAGCTTAACTGGGAAGTATGAAAACCCTGTGTCCTGTGGTACGGAGTATTGCCTGACTAGCAGTAATGCATTTCGTCAACATCAGTAATTTTTTTCTCCCTTTTCATTTACAGATTGATACACTCATTAATCATGAGCAGCAAATCGTTCAACTGTTCCAGTTTTTATACAGAAGATCATCTCAATCTTATGTTTCTCCTGTTCTTACTGAATATCTTTTGTTGATTGTATAAAATTGAACATCATGCTAGATCAGTTTTGACCCTTGGAGTTGCAATGTATAAATTATTTCAGCTAATATGCCATTCAGTCATTCCAAAAAGTGAAGCAAGGGTCTATTTGTTTAATATCAAAGAATGTCAGTCACTTCATTAGATATATGACAGAAACGAATCTTAGATTTTCCATTTTATCTGTATATACCACAGAGACTCATGCAGCTCTTTATCACTCCTTGTCTCCCTAAAATATATTTATGCTTGTGAATGTATTTATGAGTGTGTGTATTTATATGATATACAGCTTTACTCACTTCTTGATGTTTCTAGGGTGCATGAAAGAAGTATGCTTTCTTAGCTTCTATGTATCACGGAAACTAACACCAAGTATCATCTTCTGTTGTGAGAGAAGTCATGTAGGATTAATTGAGTCATGGAAGCATAGTGCACATCAGCTGTGGAAAAGTTTATTGCTGGTCCTTCAATGCAACAATCCCTTTGTGTTTTTTGATTGTTTGCT
This sequence comes from Burhinus bistriatus, assembly GCA_013397275.1. Taxonomy (NCBI): domain Eukaryota; kingdom Metazoa; phylum Chordata; class Aves; order Charadriiformes; family Burhinidae; genus Burhinus; species Burhinus bistriatus. The sequence goes on along the minus strand of VYXH01011107.1, from coordinate 49,094 downwards.
GCTTTCCACTAGAGAAAATTATGATAGACATCCAAACTCATATTCAGCCAAGAGTCTTTTCAAGTTTCTAATGATAGAGAAATGCTCACTGATGTAAACGAAGGTTGAATACAAACTGAGTGATGACAAGACTAAGGATAAAGTAACAGGTTATTGTTGTAACTGAGCACTATGAGCTCTAGTGGAGCATACACAAATTAATTCACTGGCAGCAGTGGATGTCAGCTTTATTAACGCACCCCTCAACTCACCTACCATAACGACACAGGAGATAAGTTCAGGAGGAAATAGTAAAGGTGTTGCTTTGCAGGTAAAAGCAAACACAATGGAGGAGACATTAAGAAATCTGCCCTGAACTATACAAAGTGGAATTATATAGGGAATATCTGAAGATTTTTACACATCATGCAAAGCAATGGAAAATGAAAGTAATAATAAATTCCTTGAATTTGGATTCTAACAGAAAAATGCTACAAAAGATAACGCAGCTGCAATAGCTGAAATACATTTAAAATTCACAGCATTTGTATTCTATATGTATGTACAGGGAAAAAAATAAAAGGGTAATACCAATAAAAACAGAATAAAATTCTATAAAGCACAAGTAAATGCTTATGTAACCACAGTGTTACAGAATTCTGATAGAAAATGGTAAATATATATGTGGAGAAAAAGAGGGAGAAATCTTCCTCTGTCTCTCTAGGCTTTAATTTATTTTTTATTTTTTATTTTTTTCCCCAGAATTTTCAAATATGATTTTGATAAGCTTTTCCTACTATAGATACTTTAGAATAATATAGACATTTGGGTTGACCAAATGTGTAAGGGTGCAAATATTTTTATAAGGGAATAGGGCTGATAAAAATAGACAGCTTAGGTTGATTTGAGAACATAAGGAAAGGCTAATAAGGAAGAAAAAAAAGAAGCTATTAACGTCAACTAAGATAGGTGCCCAGAAGTAAGTCCATCCAATGTATTATGTGTTTCAAGAGTACAGTAAATTTCATGGGTGAATTTTGACTTCACTGGTCAAAAGATAATTTCTTTTTGATTTCCACGTTTCCTGGAAGTATCTGATATTATATCCTACAACATTTTCATTACTCCTCCTCTCTCTCCACTTTCCTCTATCTCAAATGTTATGCAAAATCTATGTATTACATATAGAAAGATTTAAAACCATTCTAGCTCTTAGTTATCGAAAGTCAAGCTAAATGGACAATTGTCAGCCAGAGATTTTTTGTTAGCCCAGTACGATTTAATACCTTTATAAGTAGCTTGGGGGAGGGTAAATGGAAAATCATTGCTAATAAAGTTTTCATATGACTTACTATTGTTCCAATGGCATAAACCAACAGAAATTCAGCAAAAATCAAAGGCTTGCTATAGGAAAAAGTAGTGTTTGTAATAATTACATTGTGAGAAGCTGTATAGTTAGAAGTAATGATACTGAAGTTAATAATGATGAATAACCACTTGAACTTAATCTTCCAGTTTCTGAGGTGGAACAACAGTTCCTGTGTATACTGGTAAAAGATTAGTTTTTCACACAAGCACTGTGTTAAGTTTTAAAGCTGTATTTTAAATTTAGTAAGCTGATAATAGCAAAGAAGCTGTAAAACTCAGGAAATTAAATTAATATCTCAAAAAAAGAATGGATCTCAATCAAGTTTATTAAAGAGAAAGTTTAGTAGATTTTATCATGATTTACAAGCACATAAATGTGAAGGTGATTTCTGATGATAGAGACCTGTTTAATCTGGCAGACAAGTGCAATTACAGGGTGAAGCTGTTTAAACATTGAAAGAAAGTATATGTCTAACTGCAAGGGCAATTATCTTTTTAAATGGCTTATCAGTAGAAAGGACTGACAATTGTCTGGAAATATTTTGACCAGCAGCAGGGCTTTTTTCTTGAAGGGGAAACTCCATCACAACAAATATGTACAGGATCGTCATGGAGAAATTCTGTGTCCTGTGTAAGGAAGAGCTCAGTCTTGCAAACCTAACTCAGCCTCATGGGTCTATCATCTAAATAAATAGCTTTAACTTGGCTACTACATCTGCCTTTAAGTAGCTAGGTTTTCGAGTCCAATGTGTTTAGTTTATAGACCTAACATTCCCACTGTTTTCTCTGGGAAGCTTCTGTGATTATGCTACTTTTATTTCCCTTAAGTAGAGCTCTGCAAAAACAGATGTAAATTCAGTTAGGCTGATTCTGTAGCAGGACCACAAGTGCATAAACAGAGATGTATGGGATTTCATCTAAAAGGTCTAAATGGCCGCTCCTCCCAGTGCCCTCTCTCTCTGTGACAGACTGTTTCTGTTTTACTTGCTTCAGCATACTGTGTTCTGTTAAAAGATTGTGACTTGACAGCAGGGAGGAATTTGCTTACTTCGACCTTTCCTGTGTGTTGAAATCTGGGTTGAGTGGAAGCCTTTGCAGGGAGAAGAGGTGGTTTCCTCTCTGACGGCAACTGAGCATGCCGTTTGGGCTGGCAGAGAAGGACTGATGCGGCAAACGTGGGAGCCTGCAGTTCGGAAAGACTGAAAATCCTCAAAGAGGAGTGGGAAGACAGGATTCACAACTTACAAAATGCCATTTCTTAGAAGGGGCTGTGAAGGGTTTCTTGGTGCTGAGGAAGAGGCTGGATGTCGCTATACTGAGACTAAGACTGAAGGAAAAGGCCCAAGTTACAGTGATAAAGTGATAGAAAGTGTGAAAGAAGACTTGTGTTAATCTGTTTTGTTTTGTCTGCTGCAAGTGAGTTTTCCCCTTTTTAAAGACACTCTTGCTCTGATTTTCTTGTTCATGTTTTGCACTTTTTTTTGTTATCCATGATTAAGAAAAGGGTTGCAGATCCATCTCAAAGATCAGGTTGATGTGTGATCCTGGGATTGCTGGGTGTTACTGCAACAAGTACAACAATGGCTGATTGTTCTATCAACTTTATTATTTGGGAAATAGAATGCCTTTTCTGGGGGTCAAAGCCAATCAATCAGTATTTAGAGGACTGAAAGTAGCATGTTTTATGGCTATAACTGGGGAAGTAATTTCCCGAGCGTTTGCTGCTGCAGGCAGGCTTTGAACTGAAAATACAAATTTGCCTTCCAGTTAGATGTCAACATGGAGAAGAAGCCGTCACCATCTCCGTAAGTCTTAAAAAGCAGTGGGTCTCTGTTCTGTTTCCATCTCTCTTTGATACAGGAGTAGTGAGAAAGAAAAGGAGTTGCCTTTTTGTCAGTCAATATCTTTTTTCAGTTATACATTCAGTGTGATATTTAATTCAGGGATAATGATGTAATTAAATGATTTTTAATGGCTGCATATAGCAAAGGCCTTGAAAGAATCACAAACATAACTGAGAAGATTATGTTATGCTCAGAATAACAGATGGATCTTCTTTTAGACTGAGAAACAGAAAAATCAACATAGAGATGAAGGATCGGCAAGCAGTTGTATAGACAATCATGTTATTCCCCCTTCCTGGGATACACGTGATACTCACTTTTCCCATCTGGAATACTGATATGTGCAGTATGAAAATGTGTAATTTACTCAACTATTCACTTAAAAACTAAACCGTTTGGCAATGTTTGATGTGGATAATGTACAATAAATTGTATATCTGTAAGTGCAAGGCCCCACTGCAGCTTATTAGCAGAGCTGCATCCCTAGTAGGCTTGCAAGGATTTGGAGAGAATGACTATTGGCAAGTGAAGCCTTATTGTTGAATGAGCATCCACTCTAATGAATCCAGAAAGGCTCTGCTTAGCACAGCCTCTGGTGTGGCTCACAATGACTGAACTGTAAATTACGCTGGTATAAAACTGCAATGCATACATGCAATTTTGTATTATGTAGGGGTTCTTAATGTGACCTGAAAATAACAACAGAAGAAAATACCCAAAGCATTTTTTTTATTTTCAATCACAATGAATTAATTTATGAACACAAAAAAGAGTAGCTTGCCGGAGTCTTACATTGTTATAATTTCTTTTTAAAGATCTTCTAAAAATTTTTTAAAAATCAATATTGGAATTATATGTATTGAGACAGTTTATAGATATTTGAACTACAGCAGTTTTGAAAATCAGAAAGTGATTTATAAAAGGTCTCCAGTGAGTCATCTGGATGCATAAATTTTGGATTTGATCCCAGATATGCAAATATATGTAGGTTTCTAAGTCTCACCAATTTTAAAATAGGGAAATAAAATTGGAAGAAGATGGGTCTGCTCCTTATTTTCCACAGGTGAATTTGACTGGTTAATTCTTCCCGTACTATGAAAGTGAAGGAGTCTTTCCTCAGGCTATGGAATAATAGCAGAACAAGGTCTGATCTTATAGTACTCACTGTAGTAACTATAAGTCCTCTTCCTCTCCCCTTCCAGTTGTGGGCATGGCTGAGTCAAGACCTGCTGGTCAAAATAAAGGGCAAGAAGGAAATGCACAGGCAGTGGAAGCAGGAACAGGTATCCTGGGGAGAGTATAGTGACGCTGCCCAGTTGTGTAGGGATGGGGTCAGGAAAGCCAAGGAGCAGCCAGCGCTGAACTTAGCGAGGGATGCAAAGAATAATAATAAGGACTTTGACAGGTATGTCAGCCAGAAAAGGAAGGTCAAAGGAAGCGTACCCTCCCTGATGAAGAAGACTGGCAAACTGGTAACAATGGATGAAGAGAAGGCTAAGGAACTCAACAACTTTTTTGCCTCAGTCTTCTCTGGCAACCTCTCTTCCCACACCTCTTGAGAGGATGGACTGCAACACAGGCGCTGGGGGAGCAAAGTCCCTCCCACTGTCAGAGATCAGGTTCATGACCACCTGAGGAGTCTGAACATATATANGTGCTGTTTAACATCTTTTGTTGACATGGATGTTGGGATTGAGGGCACCCTCAGCAAGTTTGCTGACACCACCAAGTTGTGTGGAGTTGTCGACACGCTGGAGGGAAGGGATGCCATCCAGAGGGACCTGGACAGGCTTGAGAGGTGAGCCCATGTGAACCTCATGATGTTCAACAAGACCAAGCACAGAGTCTTGCACCTGGGTCAGGGCAACCCCCAGTATCAATACAGGCTGGGGGATGAAGGGATTGAGAGCAGCCCTGCTGAGAAGGACTTGGGGCTGTTGGTGGATGAAAAGCTGGACATGAGCTGACAATGTGTGCTCACAGCCCAGAAGGCCAACCATATCCTGGGCTGTATCAAAAGAAGAGTGGCCAGCAGATTGAAGGAGGTGATTCTCCCCCTCTACTCTGCTCTGGTGAGGCTCCAGCTGGAGTACTGTGTCCAGCTCTGCGGCCCTCAGCACAGGAAAGACATGGACCTGTTGGAGCTGGTCCAGAGGAGTTCCACAAAAATGATCAGAGGGCTGGAGCCCCTCTCCTATGAAGACAGGCTGAGAGAGTTGGGGTTGTTCAGCCTGCAGAAGAGAAGGCTCGAGGGAGACATTTTTGTGGTCTTTCAGTACTGAAAGGGGGCTTATAAGAAAGATGGGGACAAACTTTTTAGCAGGGCCTGTTGTGATAGAAGAAGGGGTAATGGTTTTAAACTAAAAGAGAGGCATGTACCAGGTGCATCACCCAGAGAAGTGGTAGATGTCACATCCCTGGAAACATTCAAGGTCAGGCTGGACGGGGCTCTGAGCAACCTGATCTCGTTGAAGGTGTCCCTGCTCATTGTAGGGGGAGCTGGACTAGATGACCTTTAAAGGTCCCTTCCAACCCAAACTATTCTGATTCTATGATTCTATGATTCTAAGATAAAACCTTCCTAATTTGCAGAGATTCTTGTGGAGTGACAGTCTGCATGCTGATCCTCACTTTTATCTGACCATACCTTGCAACGATGTTAGTTCTGGAGATACTTTTTTTAATATTTATGAATATTTCTTCAACATTATATAAAAAAATATTACACTAAAAAGAATAAGAAAATTTAATCATGTGTCACCTTTCTATGCTGGGCACTATAAAATGCTATTAAGTTACAACCAAATTGGAATATGAAAGAGAGAAGTGGAAAGTGAATATCCTTTAAATGTATCTGCATAATATTGTTATTTTGGAAATTCAACTAAAGTAAAACATACTTTTTTTAAAAAGTCAGATCAGGACTGGCATTCAACTGATATCCTGATTTAATATACAACCATATAGTTTGCCTGATACAGGAATACATCAAATTGAATCTAAACTGAGATACACCAGTTCCTTCAGTGTTTATATTCAAAGCCATCTGTCAGTTAACTATTACTGCTACTGGGAAACTGGAAGGACCACTGTAGTAAGCATACAACAGGTAACAGTGGGTTTTATGTGGTCAATCTATATTGCAATGTTACAATCTTTTGGTCTGAAGTCTCAACTCTGACACAGCGTTCAAATTTCAACAGATGTCACATGAATCAGGTTTCATACTTGCAGTATGCTACTGCATAGGATGTAATGCAGATCAACGTTAGCTGTCTTAATGCCTGTCCTGTCTAAACTGAGTTTGTTTGATCGCAAAGTGAAGCCCTAACATGATTTAGAAATGGATCTTTAGAAAGAAAGTTTGCAGCTCTGGTTTTCTGATAGGTCAATGCAGATGACTACATGAACTACTCCAGTTTCACCTCTGGAACCCCCCCTCTCTCCCCCTACCCCCCACCAATTCCTATAGTGGAACCTAATTTTCTGCCCTCTCATCACTCTCCTATCTGTCTTTCTAACCTCCATGAACCCCTTTCCAGCCCATTGCAGTGTCTTGTGAGTTGGGAGTCTAGGAGACAACCACCCAAGTTCTGTATCTTTTAACCAGACAAAAAAGGTAACAGTGCTTTTATGCAGAACTGAAGATCATGCACGAGAACAAGTGCAGAATCTGCAAGTCTCACCCTCATCCCTCCGAGATAATAGGTTAACATATATGAACTGATATGCAGCACCCACAGTGTGTGGACTCAATGCTATTACGTTGGATTATTTGACGTATTGTGAGCTACTCAGAGGGGAGATCCCACAGGAGCCTCAAAGAGTATGTGGACCCAGTCGGACACCTGGAATTCATTCTCGGTAGTATCTGCTGAGATTTTACAGTATAGTTTTCAGCTCCTGAGGGATACAAAGCAAGCTCATAAATCTTGTAGTGAAGTAATGAAAAACATTAATGAGGTTGTAATATTGCAATGAAAATGGGAACATCTAAATATTGTACAATCTCACATCCTAAATGCAGCATGGGCACCATTGTTATACAAGTGTAAAGAGAAATTCATGGTTTTCAGAGGTGTTTTGGTCTTAACGTGACATTGAATGAGCTCAGTTCTTGGGGTAATTCTTACAATTACTTAGCTTTTTGAAATATATACAGTAGAAGACAACATGCAAAAGTCTAAAATTGAAAATTAGAGGCAGCTCAACTATTCAGCGATTAAAAAAGTTACAATTATGATACATAGAGATATGTACATAAATCATATCAAGGAAATTAAGGCTATTATATTACATAATGAAATAAGGGACTAATACTTGGAGTCTTGCAGAGAAAGGTCTTTGAGGAAAGACCTGGACTACTGATAGCAACCATTGGTATCAGTTGCACCCATGTTCTTTTACCACAGAATGTGATAGTGTTAGTGAAACATGGAAACTTCATAAGATGTATTTTAGGAGCTGTGGAGTTAGAAGGGACTACTGAGTAGCTAAAGATCAATAGCCAACATTTTAAATTGAAAGTTCTGTATTAAGATTCTGACGCTTTAAGGTCAGATGAGACTCTAACAGTCATTTAGTCTGGACTCACACATTGAATAACTTCTACGTCAAGTTTAGTTGTAGTTCAAAAAAGAAATCTAGTCTTGATAGATTCTCAACTATTTTAAAAGTTTCTTATAAGAATGTTGCAGGTCTTCTTGCAGACTCACCAAGACCAAATTGTCCCATGCAGTTTGTTCAACTGTGAATTTGATACATTATGCCTGTAAAAGCCACTGCTTTTCTTCTTGTCTTATACATCTAATTATCTCTTTCTGAAAGCTTTGAGTATCTTAATCAGAGGAGGGCAAAAAGGACAGATTCTCAGCTTTATACTATCCAGTTGGCTTCTTACACATAGTGTGTGTTCAGGGCAAGAGAAGGAGTAGATATGAGGAACTGTGAGATTCTAGTTTAGCTCCAGTTGCCATTATTTCTGCCTTATGCAGAAAGCTGGGAAGACTATTTCTTTCCCTCACTCATTTAGTCATTCCCGGTGAAATGCTGTTACTGATGAAAAACTTCCCTTCAAAATCCCAACTAGAGATATGATGCTATTGTTTTATTTATGCTATTAACTTTAACAAATAAAGAAACAATTTTTTTCCTGGGAAAATCAGTTCAAGGCAAGAGCTGAGCTGTGCCAAGTGTGCCATGTGAACGCGGTGTGAACGCATGTGCTAAAATCAGAGGTTTGAAGTGAACAGTCCTGGTGTAGCAACAGAAACTCCTGGAAACTACTGATAGCAAACAAAAAACCAATGTTTTGTTTTTCTTATTCCTTCTAAGTTGCTGCTGTTATCCAATTTCATACGCATAGCTGTCAGATTATCTATCAGATGTCAGTTTAAAACTTCACGTTGACATCTCTGAGCTTGCAATGATTTTTGACAAGTATGTAAACCCTGTGAGTACTAAGCAACCTCTTTTCCAGGGAGTTATTTTTCAAAACACTTCCCTGAGGAAATAATTTATAGATGGTCTGGGTGTCCTGGAATAGTTTGTCTAAAGCAGTTGATTTGATGTGGATGGCACTTTTATGGTGATGGTCAGCAATATGTAAAAAGAAGCTTTAGAACTGTAACATTTATACCACTGTAGTCTAAGAAAACCATTTGCTGCAATTGGAACAAAAAAGCACAAGGTGTCTGTTAATTAACTAACCTTATTAGAATTGTCATAGCTGAATGATGATACCTTTTCTAACACTTTTGACTTAACATTTTAAAAGCAAATGTTGTTTTGTGAGTGGTGGCAGATGGTCTTTGACAATATTTATCACATATATTTTAATTGTTTTTCTCAAACGTCTAAGTTCAGACTTGCTTTTCTTTGAAAGCAGACTTACACCTTTCATTTAAATTACAAAAGTATATATCCTGTAATCTGTTTTATAACTACAGTTGCTCCCTAGCAACTAATGCTTCCTAAATAGCATTTTTGTTAGATGTAAGTGGAAGGATCTCTTGTACTAGAACACAGGCAGTAGTAGGAGAAAGAGGCAAATTCCAATGTGCAGAGAAGGAACCACCACTGTAAGGATGCAGAGCTATTTCAAATTGTTAATTTGGCAATAATTTTATTCTGACTGGGTTATCTCAAGTGACTCACTGTCTAAATTAGAACAGCAATCCCAAATTAGAATCATACTCCCTTTAATTGTTTTAATACAATATAATCTGCAGAGCTTTTGCTTGGGTCTTTTCTGTCTGAGGTACAATTTCACCATCGGCTTACGCCTATCAGAAGTTGTGCTGCCTTCGAGACCAGTGGTCTCGACCACTCTATCCTTGGCCACATTCCTAGTAATTCACTTGAGTCTGTTCTAGCAATTGTGCGGCCACTGGCTGAAGAACATTGTGTCATTCATCTGACTGAGAATTATGCAGAATAAATTGTTAGAACTCAGTCTGATCAGGAAACTGATCTAATTGCCATGTGGGCACATACTTCCTAGATCTGAGACAGGGGAGAGAAAGGAGAAAGGGAGAAGGAGAGTGGAGGAGAGCCATCCTTTTTTGGTACAGGTTCAATTTCAAATCAACCTCCACTGGCTGTTAACTCTACCTGCAGTCCCGCCATTCAATTAGCTGTAGCCTTTTAATGTATGTATCTATCTATATGTATGTATAATATATGTATCTCTGTGTATAAATGTATATATACATATAAGTGTATGTATATGTGTAATATTGTAGTCTTTTGACACAATATTTTTGGATTATAAACCAAATTTTCCAAAAATTTATAATGAGCTATAGTAGGTGGATTCAGTGGCTTTTTTCTTTGGAAAACCAAAATGAGTTCCTCTGCCTGTCATCAGATTATTCAGAATCTAAATTATTCTGACTTTTTATCAGAAACGAAATATTTCAGAACTCCTGAATCAAAGTATTTTCCTGAAAGATGAGCTCTCTGTTAGACTTCACAGAAGCTAAATAACTAGGGAATTGTAGTCCAAACCCCTCAGGATTCCTTTCTGAAGGAATTCCTCTACTGGAGTTGTTTCAAGGTTGAAATAAACCTCTTAAGGCAGTGAACGATTTTTCATTGGCAGGTAAAGGTTATTGTGCATCATAGAAAACATATTTTCAGGTCAGAAAATCGAAAACATGACTTTAAGTTCAAGAATGGCAAAAAAAATAGTTTGCAAAAAAGGCTGATACAAAAATCTCTTGCGTTTATCTGTAACTCAGTCAAATTTATCTAGAGCTTTTAATTTCATAAATGTTGATATTTTCAATTTTTGACCAGATTTATGATAAAAATGAAAGTAAGTATGAAATATTTTAATAGATTGTGGGATGGAAGATTTAGATTCATCTTTCAGCTAGCACTACTCTTAATATTCTGAAATGCTTTCCTACATCTTTTAATCTCAGTCGAAAGCTTTGTCAACACCACTTTACCTTTCTTGCAGTTTTATCATTTTGAAACTATGCTTCTTTATTTAGTATTTTCCTTTTATTTCCCCAACTGAGTACTACCAAAATTTTCCCTTTGGTGAAGGTCACTTCTTCAACTAATGTAGATTGAGTTTGGTTCACTGATACACGACCTTAGGAGCTGCCCCAAAGAGCTTGAAAATAAATACTGTGTATGTACAGAACTACAGGAACAACTGAGTAAGGCATGCAATTTTCTCCACAAAGCTACAGCAATGTTTAAACTGTGGCCTTTCAATATTGTTTAATTCTGTAAAAGATCTTGAATGTACAATTCTTGGAAATAGGCTTTCCTAGCTAAAATACAGATTACAGTATTTTCACTGAAAATACTATAGATCAAACAGAAACAGAATTGGAAAATAGCTCTTCTTCTTATCACCTTATGTCCAATGGGACATTTCCAAATAGAATACTAACAGCGAAAAGTGAAGAGATGACTTTGACTTTTAAGCTATGTACTGCTGTCTAAGATTCTACTTCATTGGCTATTAAAAAGCTGTCAATGTTATTTCTATTGCTTTCCTAGACAAATGAAGGATGCTCAGTTTATTTCATGTAGAAACGACACTGTGTTACCTATTGTAAAAGTGAGGTAGGTAAATCAAGAATAGCCACTAATAAGAATAGGCACAGGTTTGCAATAAAGCAAAATAGAATGATGTATCTTATTTCATTTTCTTGTTTATCTTTCTTTTTTTCTTCCTTGTCTTTTACCCCCCTGCTCTTTTTATCATGAAGGTGGTGTTACTCATATAATTTTTGTCTCCAGAACAGTTTACCTTACCTGAATTTGACTCATAAAGGAAAAGATGACAGATACTTTCTTTGTTGGAAAAAAAAAAAAAGCTTTACAAATGCTAGTAAAGCAGCATTTTCTTCTGGTAATCTAACACATACAGAAGTAGATTTTTTAGACTAAGTAACTTTTCTGACACTGCTGTGTGAGGGAAAACACAAATTTACTTATTGAGTGACTTTGCAGTGAGCAAAGTAACGCACTTTTAGATATTCAGTTGATAAGAAGCATTGACCATCTGGTTAAAAACATGAGACTTCATGTTTTTCAAGTGCTGCAGTACAAATAGAGCTTCATGTTGTGTAATATGGCAGGTAAAGGAAAAGGACTTTTTAGTTGCTGTTTGTATATTCCTTGTAGCAAAGATGACTGACTGCGTGTACTAACAGGGGAAAGATATCAATCATGTTACCCCTCTAGGTTGTTCTACTGTTTCCTGTAGCAAGAGTTTCCATTTTCTTTTTTGTAAGAACCAGCTGAGGCTTTGTTTTGTTTGTCAGGTTTTTTTGTCTTCATAGAGGAAAATGGTGCTACCACTTTGACTGACAAAGAATGGCGCTGTGGCAAATGTCAGCTATCCTGGACACACTTTTTAGGAAATTTACTCCAGTAACGTCATAACCATCCTTTGATATGGTACATAGACCATGATGGATTTCTTTCTCAGCCTTAGAAAAATCACTCTTTTTTCAATATAAATACATCTTAATGCTTTTGTGTTCCCCTCAGGCTGTGCAACACACTTAAAATTTATTGCAAAAAAATACAATGCTCAGCACTTCAACCTTTACCTCTGGCTTTATTCTACACATACAAAAGTAAAAGAAAACAGCAGAAAAATATGGCGTTTCATTTTGGTTTATTTTTACTATTTAGTTTCAGCAACATTTTGTAGAATGTAAGATGTGGATTACCCAGCAAAAATAAATGCAGAAAAACAGATTCAATATCATCCCTTATTAACTTTTCCACTTTCCTGGCAGAAATTGTTTCTGTCAATACTTTAATTTCAACTAGGTTGAATAAGAAAAAAAAAGATGGGTTTTGGCAACATGGTAACTACATCTGGGATTTGGTCTATAAATGTTATGCTCTATAGTTTCTTTCACATAAAGTTCTTGGATCATGATAAAAATCCTAATTCTTGTCAAGCTTTTCTAAGCTAACAATGTTGAGCTATGCTGGTACTCATGAACTTTAAGGCAAAAGTGTGAAGAGAACAAATATGCTGCCATATAACTCTTTTAGGCATTGCGTTTGAGACTAACACAGCAGGACAGATTTGTTCCTTGTTATGTGTAGCAGAAAGAAAGTGGAATTCACGTTGATTTTTTAATCATTTTAGATGAAATGTATCTCAATACTGAAAACAACATTCTGATCTTTGAAAACGATAAAAAAAATTTTTCTTCACTGAAAGGTTTGTCAAGCATTGGAACTGGCTGCCCAGGGAAGTGGTTGAGGCACCATCCCTGGAGGTATTTAAAAGACGTGTAGATGTGGTATTCAGGGACATGGTTTAGTGGTGGACTTGGCAGTGCTAGGTAAATGGTGGACTCGATGATCTAAGAGGTCTTTGCAACCTAAAAGATTCTATGATTCTATGATTAACACTCATGTACATCAGAGTTGCGTTTAACCACAATGAAATTAGATACAGAGAAGAATCATAGAATGGCTAGAGTTGGAAGGGATCTTATAGACCATCTAGTTCCAACCCCCCTGCCATGGCCAGGGACACGTCCCACTAAACCAGGTTACTCAAAGCCCCATCCAACCTGGCCTTGAACACTTCCAGGGGTGGGGCATCCACAACTTCCCTGGGC
>VYXH01011107.1:16362-35677 GCA_013397275.1 Burhinus bistriatus | reverse complement strand
TTGTTGAACTTCATGAGGTTTGCATGGGCCCACCTCTCAAGCTTGTCCAGATCCCTCTGGATGGCATCCCTTCCCTCCAGCGTGTCAACCGCTCCACTCAGCTTAGTGTTGTTGGCAAACTTGCTGAGGGTGCACTCAATCCCACTGTCCATGTCGCTGACAAAGATGTCAAACAGCACCGGTCCCAGTACTGACCCCTGAGGAATGCGACTCGTCACTCGTTTCCACTTGGATATCAAGCTGTTGACTGCAACTCTTTGTGACCATCCAGCCAAGTCCTTATCAACCAAGTGGTCCATCTGTCAAACCCATGTTTCTCCAATTTAGAGACAAGGATGTCATCTGGGATAGCATTAAATGCTTTGTACAAGTCCAGGTAGGTGACATCAGTTGCTCTTCTCTTATCCACCAACGTTGTAACACTGTCATAGACGACCACCAAATTTGTCAGGCATCATTTGCCTGACAGAAGAGAGGCAGAGAACACAAGATAAGCATAAACCATGAAACCATTTTTAAACTTGTCTGGCACACCTGCAAGCAAGGAGAGGTGCCACTGCTCCCTTACCAAAGAATCAGAGAGTGCAGGGATTTTGCTTTTAGCAAAATTCAGCCAGGACAGAAGCAATGTGTGGATGCCTGACAGGCATGGGACTTGCAATCACTTCGCTAGTGTTTGCACTGAAGTTGGGAGGCAGTGCTTCTATGTCCTTGTGTTTGCATGGCAAGTAGGCTGTGTTGGATAGGCTACAGGAAAAACACTTACTGTTGGAGAAATATTAAAACACAGCCCCTTCCTTGTAGGGCCATGTGAGGGTGTTGCCAAATGGACACAAGTGCAATGAAGTTGCTAGATACTTTGCTTTGACTTCTTAAATTCATTTATTCCTCAATTAGACTGGAGATTCTTGGGCAGGAGAAAGTAAGGTGTCTGCTGGATATTAGCAGCGAATTAGTCAACATTATCAAGTTGTCTGCCTAACATTTACACTCAGCAGTGAGTGGGTTTTTTGTGGTGGCTGTAAGGAATTTAGCTATCTTTCAAGTCTTCATTTTATCTCCCTCTAAAACAACTTTTTCAGTCTATCTGTACTTTTAGAAACAAACTAAGGCTTAAAGAGCTTATTACTTGTTTCACGTTACACAGGTATTTTGAGATGGTCTGGAAATAGACTCCACGTACAAGGGCTTTGTCACATTTGTTCTTCAACTAAGATGGCTGTATAGCTAAGAAGCTAGCCTATGTCATACTTGAAAGACCATGCTGTCCTTTTATTCACAGGTAGTTGAGGTATCTGAGCACTGAAAAATCCCCTGACTTCCTCTCTGATTTGGGCCATTCCTGACAAACCCTTCCCTCCCCACACCAAATTTTGACACCTGAGGTTACTTGCATTTTTGTACAGCAAGTTTTGTCAAGGGTACACATCTTCTTTGAGAAATAAACTTTGATGACCGTTTGAAGCTTTTTTTTCTTTTTTTTCTTTTTTTCCCCCCAGGTGTGGTAGGCTGGTTCTGTTCCCTCCCTGCCCTCAAGAGTTTAAAACAACTTTGATTTCTAATTGACATTCTATTACTATTCTTGAGATATGATCTTTGTTGTACATCATCTATAATTAAATCAGCTAATACAGTAGGTGCAGGTATCTACCTTTCAAGTATTCCTTTATCAGTTGTACATTTGTTCTGAAATAAGACACAGGTACTTAAGCATTGAGCTACATGACCAAAGAGGCTAGAAATCTTCAGAGATGCTTAATAGAGAAATTATTTTCTTTTTTTTTTTTTCAAAATTGGAGAGAGGCTTGACTTGATTAAAGTTTCTCAGTATCCTCCAGAGAGTGTAATCAGAGGATATCTGTCCCTGTCCAAGCAGATTGACTTCAGTGATCTATCTTACTATTAATTTTCTCACTGTTTGGTGGCACTACTAAAGGTGACGAGAACAGTCCTCATCGTGGAAGTAACCTGGTTGTTCTTCTTTAGCAACTTATGTTTCCCATACAGCTTTTATGAGAACAATGTAAGATCACAAAATTAGAGAAACTTCATGGTATTTAACTTTTGGTCACGTGACATGGAAGGATTAATCTACAATGTATTCACTGCCTGGAAGAAACAGGCCAAAATTAAAATTCTGCACGTCTACTGTTGTGTGGTTAGAGGAATTGGTAGAATGTACATGGAGTGCTACTAAACCAAAATGACAGTGTGTTGAATTCATTGTAGTATAATTGTTTACTTGAAGCAGAATTCCATGGTGGTAAAAGATTCAGGTTCTTTCTATTTTATTTTAGTATATATGACAATTCAGTATGTCTTAGATGCAATTACATAGAAAAATTCACTCTTCTGATTGAAAAAGGCCTTCATATTATGTTTGAGGGGAGATGTAGATAGATGCTTAGTAGCACTAACTCAAACAAAAATTGATTTAGAAGTGCACACACATATCAATTTCTGTTTTGCCTTAATGGAGCATGTTTGCTCTATACTTAAGAGCTTGAACTTGACTGGTATTGAGCAACGCAGTATCTCACACAAGGGTGTAGGATCAGAATCTGAACAGCATGTTCCCAGACCTCTGTTCAGTATTTTTCAGAATTAAGTTGTTCATGAGAGTTATAAACTCTATCCAGCACCCTATGACTAAAATTAAGAGCAAACTTAAAATGTTAAATTTTAAATAGGTTGTTGTGGATTTTTTCATATGTATCTGAGTAACTTCCGGAATTTCTTTCACCATTCTGGAGTTAAGTTCCTCTACTTTCACTTCGGGCAATAATATATACCTATATCCTACCTTTAACCCAAACTAGCTGTTTGTCCTCTGAACTACAACAATATTCTACTCATCCTGTTCCTTATTATTGCTGTGTGCTTACAGCACATATTTCTGAACGTAGATAGCTTTACAAATGAGATCCTTCTTTACCTCATCCAAAATGAACCCATAACAATTTTTTAAAAATAAATAAATGAATAAGATCCTTTCATTTATTCATCAGGTCAGGGATTAAGTAAAAGCTACTACTTTTACATTTAGAAGGTCAAGGAGAAAATAAAACTATTTTCTGTTTTCCCCACTCCACTGCAGTAGGTTACAGACACAACAGAAATAGGAATAAATAAATAAATTCCCCAAACCCCACCAAAAAAAAAAAAAAAATCAAAAAATGAGCTAGCAGTTGCAGCATTACCAATGAAAAATCAAGTTATAAAATAACTCACATGGCATTATTTTTAGAAAGAATGTAATCCCTCACAATATATAGTCATGAAACAGAACTTGCAAGATAAAATAATGAAACAGAAATTGTCCCCATCAAAGAGGTCATAACAGGTCCTGAAAATGTGCATCCTTCTTTTTTATGAGATTACTAAAATACTGTGCAAACTTCATTCATCATCTGACTGTTATATTTGAATTATTGACATGACATTCCAGGTCAGGGAAAATTCTATGTTTGGACAGATAACAGCAACAGAGCTTTTTAAACAGATGAAGTCTGTTACTAGCCTTGGATATATTAACACAATTTGATTCTGATTTGCCGATACAATTAGTGTATGATGCACTCTCCCTATGGGGTGAGAGCAGTTGTATCCTACATTATGCTCACAGGAGAGTAAAAAATCAATTACCTTTGCTTCAAGGACACTAAGCAAAGCAGAAAGCCACTATGCACAATTGAATGGGAGCATAACCATTATCTTCAGAGTGTGCAAGTTTCATCTGTACTTGTATGGGTGAAAATTCACATTTCTAACAGATCTTCTTCCTCTCATATCATATCTTTGCACTACACTTGGTTTTCCATTTCTAGCTATCAAAAAAATGCAGAGGTGGGCTGTTCTCTTATCTGCCCACACTTGTTATCAAGCACAGAAATTCTTCATTAGTTGATTATTCAGATGGCTTGTCAAGATTAGCTTTGTCATTCAAACACCAAAACCTTTCCCATTTTGGAGAATTAGAACACATGTAAAAGGTTTACCAGGAATGAAAATGCACAGGTGGGCCCAATAATATCTTAAATTCTGGTCAAAGAATTGTTAGAGAAAAGCCTGAAAAGAGAGTTCATACGACTAATATTTCCAAATTAATACAACTGGATAGTCAGTAACAAATATTTCTCATCTATATTGAGGCTAATAGTTATTGAATCAAGTTACCTATAAAGGCACTGTTCTGTTCTTGGTATTGCTGCCTCTACAGCTGCATGATTAACCTTTGCCCAGATTTGAGGCTCAGGTATTTTTGGCTATTTAATCTATTGCGAGGCATAGAGTAAGTCAAGAGGAGAGTTAGCATTTTGTAGTCTCTGGGACACGAATATGTAAAAGTAATACTGCAAGCTGTCAGCATCAGACATTTCTTATGAAGGAATTTTTATTCCAGTAATTAAGTGATTTAAAAGATCATTTTTCATTCTAATAACTAATTTCTTACATAGATATGTTGTTTTAAAGATTTCTGTGAGATCTGAACAACAGGTGTATAACTGCATGTTTTGCATATATGTCATTGTCCGTTATACTTGAAAGCAATTTTAAAATATTCCCCCATCCCCAAAAGCATTTTTTCAACTTGCGTATGCTGGGAAAGAAAAGGCAGGATAAATCTTTTCATGCTATAAATACCTCCAAGACAGAAACAGCATATTATGCAGTAGGCAAATAATACAGTCTCAGGTGTGTCCTGGTTTGGCCGCAACACAGGTGGAAGAGGCATCATGACCCATCATGCTATGAAGCCTGCAGAATAAAACAGAAGGGTACAGGCCCACTGTATTTTATTCCAGAGCAATCTCCTCTACTGTTGACTTACAAGCATCTGTACACTTTCCTCATTTTATATCATTAGGAATAGAATAGTTTATAGAAATGTCTGATTCATCCAACTAGTAGTTTAATGCACAGTATTCTGAAACCTCACATTATTAACAAGTTGAAATGTGTCTTTTTTAAAAAAAAAAAAAATTGTGTCCTCGATGATTTCTTTGTTACACATGTACTAGTTGTGTGGGGGAGAAGATGATCCTGGAGACAAGAATGTAGCATCGGCATCTCATTCAATTTCAAACTAGTTACTATTCTGTACCCCTTCTCTCATTGCTAGCTACTACCAATATTTCACCTTGCTTCCTTTAGATGATGCACAGAAAAATGGTACCTGTATTTCTTCTGAACTATCAAGTTACCTCCTATTGTCTGTTAATAACAGCTGTCCTCTGACTTCACCTTCTTGAAGATAGATGCAGTGAGTCCTTCTACACATTGGAGAGAGAGAAACTACCCAGCAGGACTGACTAGGTATTCTGTCTGAAATTTCCGTACTTGAAAGAAGCTGTTTTTCATCTTCAGCCTTGTAACTGCATTTTTAAATGCCTTTCATACTTTTATATGATGACTTGGTATAGAATATAGTTGGTAGTATGTAGTATAGCATGTATTTTGATTACTACTAATACTTCTATGAACACCTGGCGTGAAAATATACTTGCAACATCTGTTTATGCAGTTCTGTAGCATGACAGTGTGAATCTACCATAAAATATCTGCATTGCATTTTATATACAATAACATTACTTGTATGAATATAATAAAACAGTGCTTTAATGACAAACACACTGAGAAACTTAGATATCTTTTGAAAATAACTTTTTCCATAAACTCTTTTTTCTTGAAATTTCTGAAGGTAAGAAATATTCTTAATGGTAGTTTATAATGCAGTCTATGAACAAAATACCTTTTAGCTGGTTTTGTGCATAGATTAAAAGCAGTTTCAGAATGCTGAAAATCAGGATAGCAATTGCATTGACTCTCTACAGTCATGCCAGTTTCAATCAGGTTAACACTGGCTTAGAAGGGTTTTATTTTAAGTTTGTAAAATTTCAAGTTCTAAACAGTATTAACATGAAATTAAACACTGCAAAGAGTACACAGAGAAATTAATGATCATTGTGAGTATGTAGTTTAAAATTAAATTGCCCAAACCATGGAAAGTTTTATGTTGTTTCTGCAAGTATTCATTTTAAATATAGATTTCCAATAGCTTGTGGTTATCAGAACATATGCTGCTACTTAAAGCAAGCACAGTTTATAGATAGTACAGAACACTAACAGCTTGCTAAAGGAAAATTTTTGGAGTCAGACTTGCTCTTTGTTAGTTCCTGAGGACAGTGTTGAAGTGTGAAAACTAATACTTTCGCAGTGCTGAAGAAGTTGTGCTTTCACATCCTTACTAATTGCAATAACCTGGAGAAGGAAGAGATATTTCCTACTGTGGTGACCTTTTAATTTTCTCCTGCATTGATAGTGTTATTTTTTATTGTTTTACTTGGTGCTCTCTTGTTTTACTGTGTATATTTTATACCTGAACTTTATTTTCCAGGCTCTTGAAATGTACAGGATGTCAAAGCAGTTTTAGTATATCAGGATATTTCTAGAAGAATATGTTACTTTTCTGCCTTGGGGATCTTATAACAGACTGCTGCAGGTTAACTATGATGTAAACAAGTATGTGGTTGGTGGAGGTAGGGAGCCAAAGTTGTATCATGGTAGCAGGAAATCTCTTTTTTTGTGTTGTCAGTTGAAAAAATTGCATTGTCGCAGTGGTTGCAGGTGGTTTCTGAACAGTTTTCATTTTGTTTTGATTATCTTTGTTAACAGAGCTATTACAGATTTTTCTGGTTATATTTACCATGATTGTGAGGCACTAAAACTTCTCTTATTTTGGACAAGCTGTTTTATAGTCATGTTAATTTAAATACTTAGTGTAATGCATCTTATAACATGACCAGCTTCACTGTGGTATTTTTGCCTTAACTGAGAGGCTTTCCCCTGCTCTTTAGTATGTCTGATCAAATGTTGGAAATAAGCATAAGCACAGTAATAAAAAAATACAAATAGAATATTTTATTAAGGGTAACTCCCTAGAGTATAGAAGTATTGTAAGCTTTTCTGAGCCTGTATGTCCTCACTGTAAACATGGACAAAGGATATGAAAGGAGGGAGAAGAATTCTGGCTTCTGTTGCTCAAGCTGCAAATGAACTGACTCATTATTTTAGAAATATCTAAAGACCTTCTATGTGAGTTGAGGCCATTATTGGGTTCAATTTGCTTTATTGAAACATACACATTACTTACAGTATATACATTAAGATTCCCGAGGATTTCCAATCTGTTAAATGCTAGTCGTAAATCTGATCTTCAAGGACTTGCCTGCTTTCAGATACCTAAAAATTCCTATCAAGCTTCTGTTTTGACAGTCCACTTACAGTAAACATAGAGATGTTGTGGGCAGGATGAGGGCAAGTGTTATCTACCTTAGCATTTCACAAGATCAGCAGGATACCAATGGAGAACTAGCAAGTACCATTTCATTTCACACATTTTTCCACTGATCACTTATTAAAAAAATTTAAACATTTTTTCATATATGTCAGTTTTATAAAATCAAATTCAGATATAGGGATATGACCATTGGGTTACTCATTATAGATTTCATTGGATTCCTTTAGGTAAATAAAGTATTTATCCTGTGGTTTTAATTGCAACTGTTGTTATTGACGTCACCACCACTACCAAGAAAAACCCTCATAATACTTAAATGTAGTAAAAGCATTTTGTACTTCACTGATCACAGCGAATATGGCTGACCACTACTGTCAATGGTATGCCTGAGACTCACTGAACTCGGACAACTAAGTCAATGCAAACTTGTGACTGAGTCTGAGGATCTCTAGACCAAACAAAACTTTGTATTTACACTGTACTCTAGGATTGATCTGGCATACAGGAGCCTTACATACTTTTTGATGTATATAGGGAAATACTTCAACCATACTGGAAGATATTTCACGTTAGGCTTTTCGTTCCTGTCTCTCCATTCTGAATGGAACTGGAGCTCTTGGTGCAAGGGACATTGAGGTTCTAGAGCCAGAAGACATTTTTCATTTTTTATATTAAACAATGGGGGAAAAGTCCCAAGGACTTCCCAGGCATTTCAGGCTGCAGCCATAATGAATTTTTTTGTGATAAGCAAGTTAACAAGCTTTTATGATAGATCTGGAGCCTAGGCTCACATTGGTCCAGAGATAAGTGTCTCTGTGAAGACTCTCTGGAATTTACTACCAACAGTTGAAATGAAGGGCCACTACTGGTCCACCTTATCAACACAGATAATTAATATTGACATTATTAATATTGACATTTCCAAATGTGAGAGAACTTGCAGTGACTTGAGGAGGAGAAAGCAGTCATTCTTCTGAGTCTGAGAGGAGGTGACACTGGCTCTTGGAGACAACAGGCACCCTATCAGATGCTATTTGTTTCAACTCTCTAGAGGTCATCCATGTCAGACAGCTACAGATCAGTCAGGAAGTCCACATCTAAAATGTCTTCCTTTGGTATTTACACATTCTCAGAGTCAAACGTGTGCAGAAAGAAAAGTCTTCTTATTGAGACAGCTCGTACAACAGGTCCTCTAACACTGCTGGCCTTTTTCTCCTTCTGCTGTCTGGTCCTTTAGGAATGACCCATCCTGGCACATTTGGATCAACTGTATGACCCCATGGGCTTATTGCTGTCTGGCTTCTGGTAAACACTCACTCCCTTGGGTCAAAATGAACCTAACAGAGAACTGGCTGAAACAGAGCTTCGGTAGACCTCTGTGGTGCTTTCCTGGCACTTCAGGAGTTTAATCTTGCAGCTGGGAGATGATATCCTAGGAATAGGGTGATGGGAGCACCTGCCATCCAAGATGTACCTGCAGAATACATATAGAAGCTATATGCAGGCTAAGCTGTTACGTTTCCTTTCAAAGCTGTCCACTCTTTTCTACGAGCACATGTACTGTACAAGCCTACAGGTCGTAGTGTTTTCTCTGGGCTTGTTATATTGATCAGCAAAAATTTCCTACTGAAATCCTGCTGGACCTCAGACTTCTAAAACTGTGAAGACCATCCTTCTGAGTGGAATAGAGTAAAAGCAGTCTTTCTGTTAAGTGACTTTTTTAACCTCACAGGTTTTCAAACAAGACCAGACCTGGGGGAAGGCTGACCTATGGATAGAGAAACAGAAATTTCCAGCTGTGAAAAAGCCTGTATAAAGAAACTGCTTTTTAACTCCTTCCTCGGCATTGAGAGGCTGCTCAAGCATAGTAATTGTTTGAAATGTCCCACTGAAAATACAGTTCAGTATTAGAAGTGAATGGAAAGACTACTCTGGCTTATGAACTACCTTAGGACAAATACTGTAAATACTAATTTCGCTATCTGAGAGCATTGCTTGTTTGGTGAAAAATTTTCCAATGTTCTTTAAATTGCCAAAAGGCTGAAAATCTCCAGCTCCCCTTCAGCAGTCCATTAGACTGGGTTGTTCTCAAGCATAATTACTCAAAGCAACCCTAGCAGTACTCTGAACACGCCTCCAGTACTAAACCCAGGCACAGAAGGCTTTGAGCACACTGACTGTAAACATAGAGTTGCAGCCAGTTCTGGTTGGCACTAGGCAGTAAGTCATAAAATCATAGAATGGCTAGAGTTGGAAGGGATCTTATAGACCATCTAGTTCCAACTCCCGTGCCGTGGCTGGGGACACCTCCCACTAAACCAGGTTACTCAAAGCTCCATCCAACCTGGCCTTGAACACTTCCAGGGGTGGGGCATCCACAACTTCCCTGGGCAACCTCTTCCAGTATCGCACCACCCTCACAGTAAAGAATTTCTTCCTGATAGCTAATCTAAATCTACCCTCTTTCAGTTTAGAACCGTGACCCCTCATCCTATCGTTACACTCCCTGATAAAGAATCCCTCCCCATCTTTCCTGTAGGACCCCTTTAAATACTCAAAGGCTGCTATAAGGTCTCCCCTGAGCCTTCTCTTCTGCAGGCTGAACAACCCCAAGTCTCTCAGCCTGTCATCATAGGAGATGTGCTGCAACCTTTTTATCATCTTTGTGGCCCTCCTCTGGGCTTGCTCCAACAGGGCCATGTCCTTCCACGTTGGAGGCCCCAGAGCTGGATGCAGTGCTCCGGGTGGGGTCTTACGAGAGCAGAGTAGAGGGGCAGAATCACCTCCCTCGACCTGCTGGCCACGTTTCTTTTGATGCAACCCAGGGTACTGTTGGCCTTCTGGTCTGTGAGCGCACATTGCTGGCTCGCGTTGAGCTTCTCATCCACCAACACCCCCAAGTCCCTCTCCTCAGCGCTGCTCTCGATCCATTCTCTGCCCAGCCTGTGTTTGTGCTTGGGATTTCCCCCAACCCAGGTGCAGGACCTTGCACTCGGCCTTGTTGAACTTCATGAGGTTTGCATGGGCCCACCTCTCAAGCTTGTCCAGATCCCTCTGGATGGCATCCCTTCCCTCCAGCGTGTCAACCGCTCCACTCAGCTTAGTGTTGTTGGCAAACTTGCTGAGGGTGCACTCAATCCCAGTGTCCATGTCCCTGGATGGGTCCCTGTCTTTTATTTATGTTTAATTCCTGCTGTCACTGTGAAGGAGCAGAAAGTGTATGAATTGATTCATCACTGAATAGGCAGCAACCTGCATCTACTCACTGTAGGTACCAGGGGAAAATCGTGGGAGAGGTGGTCTTTAATTTTCTACATAGAGAAGAATATATAGATAAATCAATCTGTTCTGCCAGGCATGCTGAATAGTGTTTCCTGCCTGTATTGTTCATACTGGTCACCAGCACATCAACAGATGACGGTAACTCAAGGGATGGAAGGAGGGGCCAGGAACTGGCCAGGCAGGATAGGCACTGGAATAAGTATTCCTCTTACTACTGGCAGTGACTGAGAAAGAATGAGGGAGCGAGGAAGCAGAACTGGTTACCTGAGTGTCAAAACAGCCCCCCATGCAGATGGCAGTAATGCAGAACTTCGTAGTGAAATGGATTATTTTCCAGGTGTTACATATACCAGGCACATCTACCTGGGATGAATCCTGCTTTTTTTCCTGGGGAGACTTACAAGAAAACTGCACAGAATATGATGGGGCACTCTACCTGTCTGCATTTGTTCAAGAGAAAAATCCAAACCAAACCAAAAAACAGGTACTTCCTGTTCAGCTACTGCATCCCATGCAGAATAGGAAATAACACTCCTTTACACACTGGGGTTTGTACTCCACCTCCTTTGGCTAGACGTCTTTCTCTAGGACATGCTGTGAACAATGCCTTGGGAACTACCTCAATTTCATCAGCTGTGTCTGAGTAAATGGATGGTCAGACTTACTTTTTCCTCTTTCACCAAGGAAACACTTTTTTTTTTACCTCCTCTGTAAATAGAGTTATCATTTTCTAGCTGTTTAATTTTATGTTTTCATAAAACTTTATTTTAAAACCTCAAACCAGGACGGGACTGGAAGCATTTTGCATCTTTAATGTGCTCATGGAGAAGAAGTGGGGAAATGCTACCTCCACAGTCAGGTTTCAACTAAAACTCATACTTCATGTGTCCTCTATACTTCTCAGTCAGACACTAGTCAATTAAGTCAGCTTCCCCTTGTGGAGACCAGTGGACTCGATGCATGAACATGATGACTTCACATTCAGTCTTGCCAAATGACGAACCTTCCTGAGTACTCTTTGGAGCAAACATTGGTCAGTCACAACCGATTTTGAATCCAACTAGAGGGACCTGCGAGAAGGTCAGTACAGGCTGTACCAGATGGCTAAGTATAATTATTTTTCTGCATCTTAAAATCAACATGTCACCATCCCAACAGACTACCAATGCATTCAGACACTTAAACACCTCAAAAATATTGATTCTTTATATATAGTCGTGAAGGTCATAGTTTTCTTCTATACTGTTCTCTGTAAAAGCCAATCCTGAATCTAGGAAAGAGTGGGTGAATCAAACTCTTTCCAAAGTTTATTGTAATAAATTGAGAGTTACCTGAGTTTTTCTGCACTGTACATTTTGGGAAATCTTCAAGGTAAAGCTAAGAAACTTACCTTTATTTTCATGCTTCTTTTTTTCCTTTATTTCTTTGCTTTACTTATTCTTTTAAGTGTTAGCTTGGATCATTATTTCCTGCACTGTTTATAATCCCTTTTCATGGGATATCTGACCTTTACAGAATTTAGATGTGGACAGAATACCAATGTATAAATAGATTATTTTTTTTCTACTGATTTGAGGCAATGAAGGAGGAAGGTAAACAGATTTAAAAAGAAGCCTCAGGAAAAGAACACAAGTTGTACAGTTAATATACATCATGCTGACCAGTAGTATTTATGGAAATACACTATTATATTACTGTTTTTTTTAATTTTTATAATAGAAGGAGGAGAGAGGAAAGATGTTACCCTAAATGCAGGAACAGCCTTTGAAATTACAATTTCTTGGGCAGAAGACTTGTGTAAAAGACTGGTAAAAGGCTACAGTCCTAATGACAAATTAATATGAAAACCTTTCAAGCTTACAAATGTGAATTTATAATGTTATAAAGTCTTATGTCCTCCAATAGGCCAGCACAGTATTTTACATCATACTTACCTTTCCTTACCTGAAAAGACATTCAGTATAAACTTTTACAACATGCACACTGGTATGTTGAAAAGAATCAGGTTTCACACTGCAATGAATCTGCGTTGTGAAAGCCTGTGGTAGCCTTTCCAAAGACTGAAATTTGCTTTCAGTTCTTAGGACAGTGAAATCTGAAAGTAAAAATGTCTCATAAAAAAACATGTTTTTGTTTTCTTGGGTAATGACAAGATTTTTGTGAGTAGTAAAAGAGAAAATATTAATTACCTTGAAAAGGAAATGCCTTATAGTTTGGGAATTTATTTTAAGAACTATTATTTTTATTCTGTTTGACACTTCAAAGGATACAGAGTTTTTTAGGACAGAAACATCCTAATAATAGGCAGAATATGTTGCTGTCTTTATATATATATATATATCATTAAGCATACATTTATTTTGTCAACGATGTGCCTGCTGTACTGCAGACATAGACAGATTCCCCCATAATTTCTTTACAGTCACAAACCTATTTTTTGAAAGTCTTGTGTAAATACTTGATAGTATGTATAGGAATAATTTATATTGACAATATTACATATTAACATGTACATTTTTTTTTGGTAATATATTTGTTGCGTATCTTGCAAGTGGAACACAAGCAAGAAACAGTAAGGAAGAAATTTATCGTAGATACACATACCTTTCTTACAACTACTAAAATGGTCAGGATGGTGACATTACTGACGCTAACAGACAGGGGAAGAAGAGAGAGGAGGCGGATAAGGATTTTTTTTTTTTAAATTTTGACATAGTTGATGAAGAAGGTGAATTTAATGCCAGAAGTGTAGCAAATCACCTGCAAATACATTCATTTCCCTTTGGTTCATAAGCACAATTGTTAATTGAGAGGATTTAAACTTACACACTGAAAGATAAGTGAATACAATTCCCACTTAACTAAGATTTCTTTTGAGCTTTGCTTTCTGGTTGGATTTTTGTTACCAGCCAGCACTGACTTCTAAAGAATAGAATAAGGAAATCCATCCAGTGATGACACAACCCTTTCTTACTTCAGGGTAGATTTAGTTGATGCTTGCAAAGTTTCTTGTGTTGGAACTCAAAAGAAAAGTTCATTCTTTGGTAAATGCTTTAGAATTACCTTTTTCATCCTGTGAGAGAATTCACAGGTTTGCACTTACTTCCACCGATTTTCTTTTCCAAAATAATTGTGCTGCACACCAGCTCTTTGCAGAGTACTCTTGTACTTTACCTGTAGTTGTAGTTTAGTGCTGACATTTAGAATTTACTCAACAGGCATCTCCTTTTCTTTTCCCCTCTTTTCCCTTCCCCTCTTATTCCTCCCTGTAATGAAAAGTTTGATAACAAATGCGAAACTATGGTATTAATTGCCTATGATAATGAAGCCTGTTTATATTACTCATCTTTTCCTGTCCTCTAGAGAAGGTCACACAATAAACAGAAATATAATCTGCAAGTAACTGCTCCTTTTTTTTAAGCATGGCAGAAGGCACAGTTATAATTTTTAAATGTGCTGTATACCTTAATTCCTATAAATCTTTTTATATCACAAATAGTTTTGCTGGTTTAATGGATATAAATAACAGTTGTCCTGCTATACTGAGGAGGGAAAACGTTAATACCATCAAGTAGTGAAATGAGGATTCCCTAATAGGCCCACGGCAAATCTAAGGATAAATTCTAGTTTTCTTTTATCCTAATCTAAGTGCATTATTCACTTGCCTGCTGCATTCAGATTGGTTGAATCAAATGATTATACTTCATTGTCAAATACAATTTTCAATGATCAGGTAGGTTTGACTTGAACCTGATAACCAGCTTGTTGTCTTTAATGTAAATCATTGTCTCTTTGAGACAAATGCTAATAGGGCTAAGAAGGGCTTAGTTTTCCTATTTCTATTAAAATGTATGCAAAACTGATCCAAATACAATTTAATAAACATTATCCAAATGCAATTTAATAAAAATTTTTCTATGAAGATTTTTTTTTTTTTTTTTTTTAGCCAGTGTGCCTAGGAAAATGCTGTATAAGCATCACACCTTGATAGGAAGCCAGTGTTTAAAACAATGGCTTTCAAATCTGAAGTAGTTCAGTTACACCTTGGCCCTTTCCCCATTTGAAGTCAGTAGAGAAATTCCCAGCCGTTTGCTTTGAGTACTGCAGGATCCGTAATAGTTTCCTTTGTTTCCTTCTTTTCCTAAATCTACAGTGGTGCAGTTCCATATGTGACAAGTTCAGCTGATGAGCCCATCACTAGGAAGCTCTTTTAATTCAGAGTTATGTTCAAAATGTTCTAACTACAGAAATTCTTTGAAACTCTAAAAATATATGTCATTTACATAGCATACTGCATATTCAAAGCACTGTGTAGGCATCATGACATAACCATTCTCTGTCCCAGAAACAGCAACGGGGAAATGTTATGCACATTTTACAGCAGCAAAAACTTGAGGCAGAAGGGTGAAAAAAGCTCAGCCAAGACCATGAGATGAGCAACTAGTAGATGCAATTAGGAACTAGGCACAGCTAATTTTGACTTCTAATTCACTTTTCCAAATTATGCTACTTCTCAAGGATGCAGCTCCTTGACTAGGATCATAGATAACTTTCTGATTGTTCTTTTCACCATGTTGAAAGAAAAACAAAACAGAAGAGGGGGAAACGCAGCTGCAATTAGCTGTAAAAAACAGCCAATAGGGCTTTGTAAATCCCTTGAAGCCTCTGATAATTAAAGGATTGTCAACACTGATTTTTTACTATCTGAAAGAGGTGTTTAGTATTCAGAAAAAAAAATGTAACTCTCTGCATTGTCCTTAGATGTAGCTAGTTTTAAAGAAAGCTTAAGAAAGTATTAAACTGATAAAGCTTTGAAGAACTTAGTCTAATTACAATCCATTAGTTTGTTGTTGAGAGAGAGATGATTTTAAAATGCAATTCTCCCTGCATTATTTCTTACAAAATATGGAAAGGCACTAGTTCTTTTTTCCATGTTAGTCTGCATATTACCAAAGCAAAACTGTTTTTTCAAATGTTCTATAAAATCGGCTATTTTCTGAATACTGGTGCCTTAGCAGTTTGACTGGGGAGTGAAGGAACAAGTTTCTTAGCATGAAAGTATTTGATAGTAGTTGTAGAAGAGTCTTTGCATAAACTATTGCAGAGGAATAGATTGTTATCCATTTTATTCTTGAAATATGGCAAATTAATGGAAGTTTCTAAATACTTTTAAAGTCCATTATGTAATATTGATTAAAAAAAGCTGAAGGACAAATTATGGTTTTTTACTGGTTTTCTTTCATTTTATCCCAAATGGCAGTTAAATATATTTACGGTCACAGCTTAAAACTGTGTTCCATAGCATTGGGCCATCCATGAACAATCCTTTCAAAGTAAATAGATAAAAAATATTGTTACTATTTTCACTCCAGGAAGATACTCTCCAGTGTGGTGTTCTCTGTGCTGCCAGACCTGGATGAAATAGTTGGGACTGTTAATACCGCTGTTCTAGTAGGCTGTGTTTTCTCACTTTATATGGTCCTGTACAACCTGCTCTAGATGACCCCACTTGAGCAGGGGAGTTGGACAGGATGTCTTCCAGAGGTCCCTTCCAACCTCAACCATTATCTGATTATTTTCCTAATGTCTGGAAAGACACCATCTGGAGCTACCAAGAGCCAAGCTAATGCTTTTATGAGATTGTGAGCTGAAACAATCCCTTTCTTAAACATGACCTAATTGCTATCAACAATGAGTTGTTCTTCCCTCACAAAAGTAATTTTTCCCTAAGTATTTTTATAATCAGAACTCTGGGAAGTGCCAGTCTAGTAGTTTCCCTTTAATGATCTTTAACATACTGTTAAATTTAAATTCACTTAAGGTATTGTGAGTTATAATAATACAATTAACGTAGTTTCTGTAATATACACAGAGAGGTCCTGATAATGACACATTGACCTGGAGTCACAAAGACCTTTAAGAGCTTTATCTTGATTTGAGTAAAAGTGGAACGTTAAAGGTCTTGTGACTCCAGGTCAGATTTTGGGCGAGGACGTAGAGTACATTCTCCACTAGCACATGCTTCTCAGTTAAATAGAAAAAATAAATATATTTATTGTCTTATGTGTTATTTTTAGATGAACCAGGAATAGACTTTGAAGCTGGAGATGGTAACTGTGAGACAAATACTGCTTCAGTTATCCTGGGTTTTCCCTGAAGTGATTCAACTGAATCAAGTGAATTAAGTTAGAACTGATTTACCATTTTGTTACTAAAGGAAGAATCAATCTCATTATTTTCTAAAGGTCCATTTGATCTACAGTATTTGACAAATCTAGTTGTGCATAATAAAATTTCCATTTTCTTGCTTTGTTTTATGAAATGCATCAACATCCTTCTGAACTTGAAGATTATTTTTTTTTTAAGTGTTTTTACTAGGTCCTAAAACTGTCAAGCAAAATTCAACAGCATTTTCTTCCTGGTTGCTAGAAAATTATTCTATTATATGGTGAAATGCCTCCAGTTCATGAAACAACCAGATAAGGGAAACAGAATGCAGTGTCTGAAGACACTTTTCAGTGTTATCTCATTTTGGGTCTTTCCAAGATTTTAACACTTAGATTGTTTTAGAATTTTTCCTAATACAAAAGAAAAAGGAATTTGCCTAAGATTTTTTTCAGAGAAGAAAGTGATATTATATACTGTATATTGTATAAGTTTTGACAACAGGAAATATAATGACTAATGGCTATTTAGTTGTTACCCCATCTGTTTCCACTGGCAACTTTTAGGAAAAATGTATACACTATCTTACTGTATGTTGTCAGTGTGAGGCCATGCAGCCATTTTTGTACAGTTGAAGGAAAATTGCCATAGATGATTTTTTAAAGTTGTCTTATTTTTGCATTCCTTTTAAACAAAGCAATTCATCACTATATATATTTTCCCTAAAGACTTAAAATTTTTAGTCTAATTTCTGTAACCTATTCATTTCAAACAAATGCATATTGAGTGAAACAACTGGGGCCAAGTAATGAAAAAATCTTGAGGCTGGTGGCCTTTGCTCAGTAGTAAAAACTCAGAAATTGCAACCCAAGTCCCAGTTTTGCATTTTATATGTGCCCCTGTGCAGATTAATAGGAGAGGAGATTTGAAACTGCATTGCAGTGTGTCATCAGAAAGTGAAAACTCAGGAATACAGTTTTGAAATGTGTGGAAGGAAGGAGCAAGTCATGAAGCAAGTTCGCTGATGATACCAAACTGGGAGGGGTGCCTGACACTCCAGAGGGCCGCGCTGCCATCCAGCGTGACCTGGACAGACTGGAGTGCTGGGCAGAGAAGAACCTAATGAGGTTCAACAAGAGCAAGTGTAGGGTCCTGCACCTGGGGAGGAAGAATGCTAGGCACCAGTATAGGTTAGGGGTGGACCTGCTGGAAAGCAGTTCTGAGGAGAAGGATCTGGGGGTCCTGGTAGATAGGAAATTATCCATGAGCCAGCAATGTGCCCTTGTCACCAGGAAGTCCAATGGAATCCTTGGCTGCATAAGGAAGAGTGTGGCCAGTAGGTCGAGGGAGGTCATTCTCCCCCTCTACTCGGCACTGGTGAGGCCACAACTGGAATCCTGTGTCTAGTTCTGGGCTCCCCAGCTCAAGCAGGACAGGGACCTTCTGGAGAAAGTCCAGCGTAGGGCAACAAAGATGATTGGGGGACTGGAGCACCTCCCTTATGAGGAAAGGCTGAGAGAGCTGGGACTCTTTAGCCTGGAGAAGAGAAGGCTGAGGGGAGACCTTATTCTTGCTTCTAAGTATCTAAAGGGTGGGTGGAAGGAGGATGGAGGCAGACTCTTTTCAGTGGTTTCCAGTGACAGGACGAGGGGCAACAGGCACAAGTTGGAACATAGGAAGTTCCATTCAAACGCAAGGAAAAACTTCTTTACGGTGAGGGTGACCGAGCACTGGAACAGGCTGCCCAGGGAGGTTGTGGAGTCCCCTTCTCTGGAGATTTTCAAGACCCGCCTGGATGCAGTCCTGAGTAATGTGCTCTAGGCATTCCTGCGTCAGCAGGGGATTTGGACTAGATGATCTCTACAGGTCCCTTCCAACTCTAAAAATTACGTGATTCCATGAATCAAATATTCCTGTAGCAAATTATTAAGTAATTACATGGAATGAGGAAAGAGAAGAATGATAGGAAATGTAATGAATGTGGAAGGAAAGAAAATGTAACAAGGTATAAAACCAAGCCTTATTTCCTAAATATTTGT
Organism: Burhinus bistriatus; assembly: GCA_013397275.1. Taxonomy (NCBI): domain Eukaryota; kingdom Metazoa; phylum Chordata; class Aves; order Charadriiformes; family Burhinidae; genus Burhinus; species Burhinus bistriatus. The sequence goes on along the minus strand of VYXH01011107.1, from coordinate 16,891 downwards.
ACTTCAAAATTGTACTAGATAACTCAAAAAGCAGAGGGCTCAAAAAAGACATGGAAATAGCCACCACAATTCTCTTTCTGTAGGAATACTTTTTTTTGTATCAGGACATGTACAATCTTCTTTTAATTAGGTAAGCACCAAAATGCTCAAGAAACTCTTTTAATACTATAGAAAGATGGAAACACTGTTGAAATTTTTATACATCTCTCTGTTTTTCAGTTATGTGGTGGATAACTTAAAAAAAAATGTAATTGGCAGTGATTACATAATTATTTAGAGACATACTGAAAAATCTGGTAGGATATTGAGAATGAAAGGATCAAAAGGTACAGCTGTGAAAACTTGTACAGAACAATGAACTTAGTGGAGTTTATTGTTTGTGATAAACTTAATGCTTGGGCTATATTCACATAGCTTATTCCCACAGTGGTAGGGTTTCTTTTCCAGACTGCATCCAATTGCTTGCCGTCAGCATCTTTGCTAGTGATTACCACCCATTCAGATCTCCCTTTCTGCTGCTTTTATAACT
>VYXH01011107.1:0-14767 GCA_013397275.1 Burhinus bistriatus | reverse complement strand
TGATAAATGATGGAGAGTGGCTTCGCAAGCTGCTCCACCAGCTCCCTCAGCACTCTTGGGTGGATCCCATCTGGGCCCATAGACTTGTGACTGTCCAGTTGGTGTAGCAGGTCACTAACTGCTTCCTCTTGGATTACGGGGGGTTTGTTCTGCTATTCATCCCCGTCTTCCAGCTCGAGGGGCTGAATACCCTGAGGATGACTGGTCTTACTGTTAAAGACTGAGGCAAAGAAGGCATTAAGTACCTCAGCCTTCTTCTCATCCTTGTTGACAATCTTCCCCTCCGCTTTACTCCAGGTGTATACCAATGAACCCCAACCCCCAATGGCCACATCTCAATCTGAAACAATGACTGAACAGCTTCCAGCCACACACATGGTAGGGAATTTTTGCTCAGAAGATCAGGCAAAGTCTAATCCAATATAAAAATCCTAACTGCGCAAGAGATAGGGGCCTCAGCATTACCGCCTTTAACATGCTAATCTGCACTTGCTCCAGAGCAGATTTGCATTTACTTGCAAATGTAGACATAGCTGCAGAGGCACAGGTTAGAGCTTTAATTCTTGGAGGAATATTTAATGTAATATAGTATGTACTTCAGGAACTCTCCTCTGAGACATTTATGAATCCAGTCCCACATCCTTGTGTACCTTGAGCTAATTCCAGTACTGGGTGTTTTAAGGCTTGACAGATGGTAGCTTCTTGGCCTCCTTCCAGGCGTCATCCCTGGCCAGCCAGCTGGGAGTTGCCTGCCGCCACTCTTCCTGAAAGCAGTGCTTAAGGGCATCCCACCTAGATTGTCCCTCCATGAAGCACAGTGGTCAGGATGCATGCCGTGCTTGTTCCACGATTGTTACAGCTCCATCATTGTTACAACTTCACCTGATTTCTTCCCACTCTCCTCCCTTTTTTAAAATCCTGAATATAATTTGCGTAGTTAGTACTTTATCATTCTGTAGGGTCACATAAGAAACTTACGAGGAAAAGATAAAATATGGGCATCTCTGGAAGGATAAAAATTGCAAATAACTTGTATAAAAATACCCCCAAAAAACTGAAACAGAAACAAAAAAATATTCTGTTTGCTAATTCTCGGTACCCTGATCTTCAGCTGTTGATCAGCATAGCGCAGCTAGGCTGATGGCTTTCCAGATCAACAAAGCTTACGTAATTTTTTTTTATACATAGAGGATTTGAGGGACTTTTTCCTTAAGTACAGATAATATAGTAAGGTCTTAATTATTTAATTCCTTCTTAGACAGTCCTGGATGGTTTCTTGCATTTATATCTTTTGCTATCAGAACATAACTGCATGCAGTATTTGGGGCAGGGGAGTTGGGGGGAAGAGGAAGTTGATCTGAAAGGAACCGGTTTCTGGATTGCTGTGTACGATAAGACCAGTTTACATATCTGTAATAAAATTTGAAAGCCAATACCTGAGGTGTATTGGTTTGAAAAAAATAGTACAAGTTATGTAATCTAGAAATTTATTTAGTTTTAAGCAATATGCTTACTGAATGCAATCTAAAATTAGAGATGTCGAGTGCATCACCATTATGATTTACTCATTATATACAGTGGTTACACAGATAGTCATGGTAGGCAAGTATGCACTTAGGAGATCTTCAGAAAGAGCTCAGGACCTAAAAGAGTCACAGCTGTATTGACAAGCTTCAGTAAAATGTGTACAGGGACATTCAATTCCCAAGACACTCACTAGCATGATATTATCTGAATATTCTCAAGTAGCACTTAGGATTGCATATACTTTGTATATATTTTTTTCTCTGATCGGATAGAAAATGGAGATACCTCCTTTGAAATATCATGTATCATGGTACAAATAAGGTTTAGAAAAGTTACCGGATTTCAGAATTAAAAAGCAAAGCAACCCTCAAAATCTGTTGATGTTGCCCACCATTTTTCTGCATAACAACAAGAAGATCTAAAACTCTGATTTGTTTTTAGGTCTCCTAAAAGAACTATATTAGCACATTTGTCAAGATTTTCTTTCTTAAAGTAAAATGAGCATTAGTACATTGACTACTAATATCAATCAAACAGTCTGGTTTAAAAACAAAAAAAAAGGTGGGGAAAAAAAAGAAAAAAACCAGGGTAAAAACTATTGGGGGGGGGAAACCGCAAAACAACAACAACAAAAGCTATGCGCTTGAATTTGCTGTCTTTATTTTCATTATAAATGTATAAAACCAAAGTTACCCAGGTACATTTTAGCTCACTTTCATTGTATTGTAATGCTTATGAATAGCCCTTAACTATATTTCACATGCAATTTCCTTCACATGTGGAACTCTCCACCAGTCTCTTTATGGACATAGCTCTCACAGAGCAGCCTGTCCCCACCCTGTTGATTAAGCAGATTAAGCAGGTATCTACAGTGCTGTGAAAATCATCTGTGCCCTGGGAGTCCTCTATGGAAGCATGTTCTCTCCTGTGTATTATTTCCCTAAATACAGAAAGCTTTGCTTCTCTGTAGGCTTTTTAATAACATTCCTAAATAGAAAGTTCGCAGTACTCTATATTACAAGAGAGAGTCGAGGTACAAAGGTTTTAGTTCCTAACCATCCAGATATTTTAGGAGATACTTGAATTCCTTAGGTATTCTTGACATTTTTGTAATATTTTCTGTGTTAAAAATGGGGGTCCCATTTCAGCCACACTTTCAAATTCTGTGTGCATAGACTGAATGCCTTCAGCCACTCATTCAGCTGCAGATGGTAACTGCTTCCCAACTCCTTTAGAAAGCTCCAGCTAGAGGTGTCATAGAGTGACTTTATTTTGCCCTTTCTCCTTCCAGCTACCACTTCTCCCTTACAAAACCATCCTGCTTTGCAGCCGTATTTTCCCTGCTCATTTTCATCAATCTTCCACCTTTCTTTCCAAAATCTAAATTTAAAAAAACTTCTCTCATTTTTTATTCTCTCTCTACCATATTTCTCTCTACCTCATTTTCCCTTCTTTGTAAATCTCTTTTGAGCATAAAAATTACAACATACTACTTATCTGTGATAAAACACATCAGGCTGTAGCATGGTTTGGTTTGTTTGTTTTTTTGTTTTTCTTAAAAAAAAAACCCCAAGACTCAGAGCAGTAACTTGGGGATACAAATTCCTGGTTTTTTGGTTCTGTGATCACATCATATGATACTGCCCAATGTAGCTGTTCCAGTAAAGAATCATTCCTCAATATCCAGCTACTTAAATGATTAAATCCATTCTTAACTTCCCTACCTTACCTTAGGGCTGACTTGATTATTATGAAGCTTAATACTTGAAACATTTTCATTCTTGAGTATAAAGGATTCTGAAAGTGGAATTAGTGATATCTTCTTGTCCATTATAAAGGGATTACTCACATGAGATATACCTCTCTTTTGAGGATGGAAATGCTAAACTTAGCCTTTGACCTTAGCTACTGAACTGTACTGCCTGAACTTGTGTTGCTATTGAAGACAGCTGTACAGATATATTTCGTATCCTTCTCATTCTATAGTTCATTGTGATATGATTTAAGTCTGATTTTCTGATTTTCTTTCTCTTTCTAAATTACTTGCATAATAGGTGCTGGAGCATTTCACATAACAGTAAACATTACCTTGCGCAGCTTCTGCGGTTATGAGCCCAGGTGACATTATTGCCTTTCACATGTTCCACGAATGGGGAGGTTATCATTTAATTAACCCTGATAATGTCAAAAGGAAATGCATAAATGTCAAGCTATTTCCAACAATTTTTTTATGGGTAAGCCTAGAAGAACTGGTAATAGCTCATATAAAGGTGGTACATGCTGAGAAAAAAAATAAAATAGAAACAAACACCAAAACCTCTTTTAGTGTGGGGTTTTGCTGTTTGGTTTTTTTTAGCATAACCAGTCATAAAAAGATGCATTTTATTTAGCAATGCAATGGCTGAGGACTTGACAAATGTGAACACTGACAAAGAAAAGAAGCTGTTAAAAATGTATGCTTAGAATTTGGTTTTGTAGGTATAAATTAAATTTGGATGTACCTATTTCAATTTACTGAGTCAGTCTTGCCATTTTTTGGGGGTGTTGAACAGCTCTAATAGGTCATTTGCAGAGTATGTTATAATGCGCTATTTGAATGTAAATCGTGTGATCTAAATCCATGATGGGTGTCAGAAAAAATCATTTGCATTAAAAATGTTTGAAAACAAGACATTCTTAACATATGCATACATGTATACTACCCTCTTCATATAGGCATAAGATCTTGGTTTTTGAACAAGGTCATTATACCTGTGTATTAAATTCCATAGCACTCACCACAGCCACTGTTCAGCACAAAGTGTTTTACCATCTAGTCATTAATGAGGGTGATAGAGCTAGCATTAACACCTAAAAAGAAACTAACACCCACCACCTCTTCAGTGTTTCTTGAAAGCCCCTACTTTTTGTTTGATGGGCTGACAACTTATGCAGTGACAGGTTATAAACATGAGAATTTATTATGTCCATCATTTCCAAGTATGACACATGCTGTGACATAAGAAGCTATTTTAGCTTCAGAGTCTTACCATATTAACGACTTATTTTTTGTGCATTTCATTTTAATAATAAACTTATTAAAATGTTATCTTAAATACTCTAAATTAGCTTTTTATGAAATTAAATAATAGTATATATGCAGGTATGTCTTATTCTCTGCAGGAATATATTTTTTTAAAATATTCCTATTAAGATGACTTAGGTGCATAGTAGGATTTTTAATATTCTCATATAGTTTGTTAGAACAGTTATCAAAATTAAATAGTCACCTCTGCACTAGGGAAAGTAGATATAAATGCAGTGGAAAGCTGGTTTTTCTCCTCTAAGACAGATTTTTAAAAAAATCTGTTATGGAATGGCTTGTCCCTGCCTGAGGCAAGCTGAAAAATCTCGATGCCCTACAAAATTAACACTGTCTGAACATTTTTTATTCCCTTAGTACTCAGCAGCTCTAAGTGACACAATGTCCACTGTGGGATAGAGAAGCTAGCCTTTCTTTTCCTACAGACATCAGTTTATTCTGAACTGATTTTGTTAAAAGATATTTTTATTCGCTGTGTAAGGGTAAACAATACAAGTAGCTTCAACATAAGAGTTCTTAATAGCCAAGAGCTCTCTCTGATTTCATCCAGTTTTGATTTGATAAAGACTTTTGAAGAGGCCAATGTGAACCCAAGTGAATACAACTTTTTTATTATTATTTTGCAAAGTGGTCTCTGTGTGATGGTTACTCTTTTGAAATATTCGTTTGGCATAAAAAGCCATGTTAAAGTGTCTATAAATCTTTACTAGTTAATTAGGAAAGCTAAAAATAACCAGAAGGATATTTGATCATTCCACATTTCATTTTCTATGTGAGCATGTTAGCAAATCTGATTAAAAAGTTTCCACTGCCGGATTTCTGCATAACATTTGCCACATATATTCTTGTGAAGATTAGTTTAATGAATACTGTATGTAAAACTCCCAGTATATTGAGTAAAATTAATACTGCATTTGTAATTCTAAACATCATGATCCAGAAATTGCATGATGAGTATGATTCTAATCTACCTGGGGCACAGAAATACATCACATGTTGTAAATGTCTGATCAAAACAGATTATCATCAACATATTCTGTAGGAGGTACCAGTCAAACAAATTACAAACAAATTTTTTTAAAAAAAAAAGACCAAAAGATTCAGAGGGATGGCATAATATAATCTTTGAGTAAGAAAATGGGGAAAACAGGAAAACAAAAACAAAAATTACTCTCTTCCCAATTATTTTCAACGTATTTATGTACAAGCATAATACTGTGTTAATGAGAAGTGATTTTTGATTTTTCAGTGGTATCCTGAGAAATCTTTTGCAGTACCCTGTGCGAAATTAAGTAACTTTTATTTAAACTGCAAAAGTTAAACCTTGGTCTCCTTATGAGTTTTAAACCCTTTGTTTAGAGTTTCCCCCTCTCACCTCAAAAAATTACGGGGAAGTGCTTAACTTGTACACTTTTTTTCTTCACAGTAATAGTAATTCTTTACTGTGATATCATTCCTACAAAGCTTTGCTTTTCTGAAAGTATCAGTTGTTGTCTTACTGCCTAAAAATATCCCAAATAAATCTAGAGAAGTGGAAAATGTTACTATTCTTTTCTGCTCTCACAGTCCTCCATTTGAAAAACACACACTGTATTCCTGAATGTATTTCAGGCCTTTGTCCTGCTTTTGCAACGTTGCTCTGAGCTAAAAGAGGAATAAATATCAACTTTGAACCTGAGCAGTAGACTAACACATAATTCTAATTTGACTTTCTTTGTCTTGGACCCTAGCTCTAACAAATAAACCCGATGTTCACAGATGATGCCTATATCTGTGCTCAAGTATCACAGTGTCATTTGTATGCTCATTGTAGCTGCCAGAGCAAAAAAGGAGGTTAGAAGTTCAGCCTGCATTCTGTTACTTGAAAAATATGAAAGCCAATGTTCTCACATATGTGCCTAAAATTAGGCACCAACCAGTATGGCTTCTGAAAATGTTGGCACTGGCTCATTTCAGAGGAAGAAGCAAATGCTTAGGACTTGTAAAAATGAGGCCACTGTGTTTACATCTGGCCTAGATGGTGGGGTTTTGTTTGTTTGCTTTTATAAAGCCCCGCCTTTGTACAGCAAATGATCCTGTATATCGGGACCTGTTGATACTTCTATTATGTGATTAAAGAAAAATATTAATCCGTGGTAAAGCAGTTCTCAAGAGATTGTCTCTGTGCTTGTAAGGTTGTCATTCTTCCTTTCTGCGTTTATTGTCAAGAGATCAAAATATATCAGACACTATCTATGTCTGTCAAATATATATTTGAAAAAAAGTCTTTATTTCCAAATGATTGACTAAGTAAATTTTTAAAAAATAAATAAAATATTTATTATTATATGTTAAAATATTTTACACTTTGGGGTTTTTATGTGAAAATACAGCACATCCTATACTTATCTGCAGTTTTTCATAACAAATCAGCAAAGAGAAAGCTAAGACTTTGAGCTGGAGGCTTAGAAGTTGCAGTAATCTTTTATAATTCCCCATAAGTGTCATAAGACAAAGGTCCTTTCACACTATAATGTAAACTTAGCTGTCTTATTCTGCATACCACTGATTTTGGTATACTATGACCATTTTATTTTGGTCTTTATTTACACTGGGGGAAATACTACCCGTCTTTTGTAAGACTCATATATGTATAAATGAAATGCTATGTTTTCCAGTTCAAGACACTTAAGAATACAATTGAGATAGATACACTCATAAAATTTTCTACGTCTTTAAAATACTTCTTTATATTTATGAATGTGACCTCATTATGAAGTAAAGAGTAAAAAGCATATATTAAGAAACCTGATTAAAATTTTCACTTCAAGATGTATAGGACATTCTGAAAGAAGTTACTACACGTAGTTCTATAAAAATTAGATGTTAAAGACAGGAAAAATTGGATCATTAAATCTGAAATAGCTGTACGATTAGTTTACAAGGAAAATCTGGCTCTGTGGTTTCATTGCTGACAGAGTCATGATCAGCTGGGTAAGGGAGAGAGTCCAAATAGGATGGAGTCCAAGTAGGAATTAAGATATTATGAAGTGAGCAGTAAACTTGCATATATTTTTCGTGGTTACCTATATATATATAATTTATTATTATCTATTGCTCTGTTACAGTACTGTCTGAGTAAACACCTCCTCCTTACTTTATGGTAATGTAGAATTCAAATAAAATTTGAAATATATTGCCTCACTCAATTTCAGTGCTTGATTTTACAGTATGAAAAAATAGAGCCACCAGTGGCTCTTGGGTGTTCTGGGGTGAATGTCTCAGGAGCTGTTCTGCTGCAATCAGAACTACAAACTGCAGCTGACCTAAAAGGCCAGGACCTAGGAGATGAAATAGTTTAAGAGAACTGTTCTTTCACCTTCTTATTTTGCCCTTACCACTGCAAGACTGGATGAAGACCTGTAAGGAAGTTCAGTAAAATCCAACATTTTTTTTCTAGCCTATGTGAAAATTATAATTATTTTCCTCTGGTTTTAACTTTTGCAGAGGAGTTTTCTGCTATTGAATCTAGCCTGTCATACTTTTCAAAACATTATTTTCTTCCCTGTAGGTCATAGTACCAGGCAGCTCAGGACAGCCCTAAGTTATTCAGAAAGATTTCATGTTTAATTTAAAAGTAGAATCAGACCTGAGGACTGATCATCTAAAACTGCAGCAACTTAGCTGCTCTTATGAGCAAAAACACCAGAGATTTGCAAATAAGCAAATATAATGGCAAAGGGCCTAAAGTTTAACAAGTGCCTGACAGGTTTACTAATGCCTGATTGCTTGGATGTTAGAAACCACCGTCATGCCAGAAAAGCCCAGAGAAGAAACAGAAGCCAACATTATGGCTTGTTTGCTCTTGCCAGGAAGAATTGCTGTTATTATTAACTGATATAGCAATCATAAGACACCGAGAGTTTAGATTTTAAAGATATGACGCAATTCTTTCAAAATCAGCTACCTAGGAATCTAGTTCCTATTAATTCTTCTTGCAAAACAAGCTGTAAACTCGATAGTTAGCAGGCAGTTGTGGAGAGCAAGAATAGCAAACTAAACAAAAAGCAGCATGAAACAGGCATGGGAACAAATATGGGAGTAAAATTCACACAGAACCACACAGAATGGTTGAGGTTGGAAGGTGCCTATGGAAATGAACTAGAGCAGATTGCACAGGGCCATGCCCAGTTGGATGCTAAACATGTCCAAGGATGGTGACTTCACAACCTCTCTGGACAACCTGCTCCAGTGTTTGATCACTCCCCCAGTGTTTTTTTTTTCCTTATGTTTATATAGAATTGCCTTGTCTTTCAGTTTGTGCCCATTGCCTCTTTTCCTGTCACTGGACATGTCTGAGAAGTCTGGTTCCACCTTCTTTACTCTCCCATCAGGTGTTCAAACATATTGATAAGATTCCTCCTGAGCCTTCTCTTTTGCAGGCTGAATAGTTCCAGCTCTCTCAGTCTTTCCTCATATAATTCTCCAGTCACTTCGATCACCTTTGTGGCCCTTCACTGGAATCGCTGCAGTAAGACCATGTCTCTCTTGTACTGGGGGGCCCAGACCTGGACTCCAGATGTGTCTCACCAGGGCAGAGCAGAGAAGAATGATCACCTCCCTTGACCTGCTGTCAGTGCTCTGCTGCATTGGGTTTGCATGGCAAGGTTTTTTGGGGAGGAAGGGGGAGCTGCTGGCGGGGTTCTATGAGAAGGCACCAGAAGCTGCCCTCATGTTGGACGCAGCCAGTTTCAACTAACTCCAAAACAGGCTTACGCCTAGCCAAAGCTGAGTCAATCGGCGACATTGGTAGCACTACTATGACAACATATATAAGAAACAGTAAAAAATGCTGCGGAGCAGCTGTAAGAGAAGAGTAAGAAAATGTGAGAGAAATAACCTTCATACAAGCGCAGTGAAGAAGGAGTGGGAAGAGGTGCACAAGGCACTAGAGTGGATTTCCCTGCAGCCCGTGGTGAAGACAATGGTGATGCAGGGTGTCCCCTTGCATCCCCTTGAGGACCATAGTGGAGCAGATATCCACACTGCAGCCCATGGAGGACCCCATGCTGGAGCAGGTACGTATACCCTGAAAGAAGCTGCAGCCCATGGAGAGGACCTCACACAGGAGCAAGTTTTCTGGTAGGACTTGTGGCCCATTGGGGACCCATGCTGGAGAAGTCCATTCCTGAAGGACTGTACCCCATGGAAAGAACCCATGCTGGAGCAATGTGTGAAGAACTGAAACCCATGGAAGGACCCACATTAGGGAAATTCCCTAAGGACTGTATCCTGTAGGAGGGACCCATGCTGGAGCAGGAGAAAAGCATGAGGACGAAGGAGCAGCAGAGACAAAGCTTTATGAACTGATAAAAACCTGTGTTCCCCATCCACCTGTGCTGCTCAGGGGAAGGAGGTAAAAGAGGTAGGAGTGAAGTTGAGCCTGGGAAGAAGGGAGGGGCGGGGAATGTTTTAGTTTTGTTTTATTTCATACAATCCTACTGTGTTACAATTAATTGATCATGACGGAAATAGGTGAGTGATCTCCCTGTCCTTATCTCAACCCATGAGCTTTTTCATTTCCCCCTGTATTTTCTCCCCCTGTCCTGCTGAGAAAGGGGAGTGACAGAGCTTCTTGGTGGGCACCTGGCAGCCAGGCAAGGTCAACACAACACATCTGCATAACGCAGCCACTGGCCTTCTTTGCAACAAGGGCTCATGGTCAGCTTGGTTCCATCAGGACCCTCAGATCCCTCTCTGCCAAGGTGATTTCCAGCTAGTAATCCCCCAGTGTGTACCAGTGCTTGGGTTATTCATCCCCAGGTGCAGGACTTGGCATTCCCCTTTGCTGAACATAAGAAGGTTCCTTTCAGTTCACTTCTCCAGCTTGTCAAGATCCCTCTGAATGGCAGCGCACCCATCTGGTCTATCCTCCACTCCTCCCAGTTTTGTATCACCTGCACTCTTGCTGAGGGTGTGCTCTGTCCCATTGTCCAGGTCGTTAATGAAGATATTAAACAGTATGGGCCTCAGTGTTGCCCTCTGGGGTACTGCACTGAAGACTAGCCTCCAGCTCGATTTTTGCCACTAATCACAGTCCTCTGAGGCCAGCGGTTCAGCCAGTTTTCAATCCACCTCCCTTTCCATTTAGCTAANTGACGGAAATAGGTGAGTGATCTCCCTGTCCTTATCTCAACCCATGAGCTTTTTCATTTCCCCCTGTATTTTCTCCCCCTGTCCTGCTGAGAAAGGGGAGTGACAGAGCTTCTTGGTGGGCACCTGGCAGCCAGGCAAGGTCAACACAACACATCTGCATAACGCAGCCACTGGCCTTCTTTGCAACAAGGGCTCATGGTCAGCTTGGTTCCATCAGGACCCTCAGATCCCTCTCTGCCAAGGTGATTTCCAGCTAGTAATCCCCCAGNGACAGTGTCAAAAGCCTTACTAAAGTCAAGATAAACAACATCCACTGCTCTCCCCTCATCCGCTCATCACCTCATAGTAGGTCATTGCCAGGTTGATCATCCTTTGTTATATTTTATTAGTAGTAACGACGAGCATTTTTCTGAAAGATTTTACATTTATACATTGTATTTAAAAGAGCAATTTTCCTTTAAAACAAAGATGAAATCTTAGCAGACCAGCTCAAGGCAGAATGAGAAGGAGAAGGCAAAGACCCAGAATCAGAAGACAAATGGATACAAGCAGTGCACGTAGTGACAGAAGAGGTAAAAAGAGACAACATGGAAGAATTAGGCCAAAGCTATAAATTACTCAAAGCTCAACAAACACAAAATGAGGAGCCTGAACATGACATACTCTGTGCAGGAGTGCTGGTGAAAGTATGAGGAAAAGCCAAATCTGATCAAAACAGCAGTCAGAGAGTGATTTTGCCAGTGGCATTTTTAACAGACTGAAAGATCTATCAGGGAGTTCACTAGGAGGAGACTGTAACAATCAGGAGCAAAAAGATAAAAAGTGCTTGGATAGAGTTTCGGTTTTGGAGTGGACAAGCAAGCAGCGTATGGGAATGTGGAAGAAAAAAAGACAAGAGCTAACTAATGGTGGTGAACTGAGAGACAGAAAAGAAGATGAAAGTGATACAAAGGATTGCACGGCTGGAAAGCTTTGTGAGGCTGAGTGTAATGACAGATGAGAAGGCAGAGAAATGCATTAGGACTTTTTTAGTTGCAAAAATACTGATCACATACATTGCCTTCCAGGACACTGGAAAGACATTGTCTTTCAGGAATAATCTAAAGAAATATCTAATATATTTTCTTGAACACTATCTTTCAGTTTACTGGCATTCTAATGCTCTAACTCCTGATCATTTTTTATTCACAATGTACACACCATTACTCAGTTCTTATTTTTAAACTATATAGTTTTTCTGTCCAATATTGTAAAATGTAATATTTTACTAAGAACGTATAAGAAATTATTTCATTTTATCATATATGACTTAGCAAACAGGTCACATTATCTCAACATAATATTTGAAAAAAATCTCATAAACAGTATTATATATAACGCTAATCTGTTTTCTAAATCAGCGTATTGGTTGTTAAACATCCTTTGATGCATGAAGGATTTTTATACTTGGCAATTTTAGAACAGGATCATTTTCTGAATTGAATAAATAACTACAAGTTTGATAGAGAATGAAGTTTTTATGAACTATAATGCAATTTGCAAAATCTGCTGTTATTTCAGATTCCATTTATCTCAGAAACTGGGGAAAAACAACAGCAAAGGAAAAACCAGTACAGACTCACCAGAGCTAAACTTCACAGGTGTTCTAGTGAACATACTTTTTGATAAGTACTGTTAACACTTACATCTTCAGTTCTTGATTACATTTTGGGATTGATCTATTGTACTTGTCTAAGCTCACATTCACATATTATTGGATGTATGTCCTATTCATTTCATATTTATTTGGTAACACAGGACTTAGTTTTCTCCTTTGGTACTAACTCAAAATATGACCTTACTACCAACTTCTTACTTTTTTCTTGAAATACAATTGATTCTTTTACCTAATACGTTACTTCCTGAGGCCTAACGAAAAGGAAGCTGAATGTTGTCTTACAGTAGGAAAGGTAATATCCATTTCTCTACTAATCACTCCCTCATAAGCAGATAGACAGGACAGATTCCTAAAGCTTGTCTGTCCTCAGCACCTCTTGATTTTGGTCAGTATATTAATGTTCATGTTTGTGTATTTGCAAAGAATGGCCCGTAAAGCCATGTTGTTCCTTCACCAGCTATCAACAATGGGTTTTATGGTGTGTATGCAGATGGCTTTACTATACTATTGTTTTAATTATTCCTTTAAAACATTTACTCTAACCTATGAAAATTTTTAAAATGCCAATCAGTTTATTATATAACCATAGAATCATAGAACAGCCCAGGTTGAAAGGAACTGCAAAAGACCATCTGGTCCAACATTTTGTGGGAAATGCAGCCTACATGACATTATCTAGCACCCTGTCCAGTTGCATCTTGAAAACCTCCAGTGATGGGGACTGTACCACACCACAGTGAGGATGTTTTCACTGCAAAAAATTTCTTTGTTATGTTGAGATGAAACCTTTCCAGGTACAACTGTACCCATTGGCCTTTGTCTTCTCAATGTGGCTACTTGAGAAGAGAGAGCCTCTGTCCTCTTTGTAGCCACCCTCTAAGTACTGGAATCCTGTGATGAATTTCCCCTGTCTTTTCGCCCTAACTCCCTCAGTCTTTCTTCATAGCACAGGTTCTCTAGCCCTTTGATCATCTTCATGGCCCTCTTTTGGATCCTCTCCAGTATGCATCTTTTTTGAATTGTGGGAACCAGAACTGGATACAGTACTACAGGTGCAGCCAGAAAAGTGCCAAGTGGAGTGGAAGATGCTATGTGACAGTAAATTTCATTTGTATGAAACAAAGAGACTTAAACATCTCATTTCTCGTGGTTTCCCAAAGGGTTTATCATAGCTCAAATTTTAACAGTCAAGTAGAGAAAACCATTTGGAAATTTATCTGTACATATATAGGTCTATGCATTTTATTTAAAAAATAAGAAATATAAAAATATATTTTTATGGGAAAAAAGAAAATGTTTTTGTTATAAAGTTGTCAGCAAAAGTTGGTTACAATAAAAATAATCATTACTTCTCACCATTATTTTAATTTCAAAGAATTTGCATCAAATTCTGTTTTCACAGAAAAAGGATAAACAAGATTTTTGCAAATTTTAATAGGAACTTTTATCAAAAAGGTTTTCCTGGAAAAGTAGTGGAAGTTTAGCTAAATGTATGTGACAAAATTCAGTTGAACAAAGGGATGATACAGGATTTGAAATAGTTATTAATAGGAATATCAGAGTCATGCCTTTAAGATATAAGAATCATAAAGAGCTAATATAAATCATACTGTGCAGTTACAGACCAAAAAGACAGTTGCTCTTCTGAATAATTTAAAAGATAAGGAATTGGTTTCTTAAATAAATAGAATAAACCCGTGATAGAGGAGAAATATTTGCATCAACAGTGGTAGAACTGTATCCAGGATCAAAATATAGTGTGCATGTTCTTACATTGTGTGGGGCAAAGAAGAGAAATGTGAAGAAAAATTGCTTCAAGTTTGGTGCTTAAAAGATGTAGGGATTGCCCAGACTGTATCTGAGATGAGGTTATAGACTTCAAAAACAACACCATTTTTTATAACCCAAGATAAATGCTGATGCTGTCATCTTTCTTCTTACACATGAGGAAGAAAGAAGCAACTCTTGTTTCTGTTGCAGCGTGGGGAGACATGATATGGGAATGTTTATTGAAGCAGCACAGTAAGGCAGAAAATACATGACACAGAAAAATGATTTTTTGAGAACCGGCAAAAGCAGTGCAATGGAGGATATGAGCAGTGTTGTCACTAGAATGCTATGAACGTTGAAGATACCTAGGCAGAGTAAGAGAGCAAGAGGTTTGGGGTCTTGAGAGCAAGGGCAGAAATGGGACTTCTTTAAGGATGTTTCTTTTGCTAAGAATGTCTGTGAACATACAAGACAATGAAGCACACTGAGATGAAATCACAGAAGATTTTTCTTTACCCTGGGGAAAATGATTTCTCACAGCATAGAATAGCCTCATGAGCTAAACGGTGATGTTATCACGGAATCAAGGAATCATG
>VYXH01011106.1:47183-62259 GCA_013397275.1 Burhinus bistriatus | reverse complement strand
TCAAAGAATCATAGAATCATAAAATAGTTTGGGTTTGAAGTAGCCTTTAAAGGTCATCTAGTCCAGTCCCCCTGCAATGAACAGGGACATCTTCAACTAGATCAAGTTGCTTAGAGCCCTGCCCTATCTCAGCTTGAATGTTTTCAGGGACGAGGCATCTACCACCTCTCAGGGCAACCTGTTCCAGTGTTTCATCACCCTTATTGTAAAAAATTTCTTCCTTACATCTAGTCTAAATCTTCTCTTTTTTCTTTTAAAGCCATTACTTCTTGTCATGTTGCAACGGTCCTTGCTAAAAAGTTTGTCCCCATCTTTCCTGTAGGCCTCCTTTAAGTACTGAAAGGTCGCAAGAAGGTCTTCCCAGAGCCTTCTCTTCTCCAGGCTGAGCAACTTCAGCTCTCTCAGCCTGTCCTCATAGGAGAGGTGTTCCAGCCCTGCGATCATTTTTGTGGCCCTAAATGTTTCCAGACAGCTGGAAGCATACCCTGTGCCACATGCCACTGCCTGGAACACTATACTGGCCCTCGAAAAGCAAGTTTTATGGTGACATGTCACCCTAGAAAGAATTGAGTCGAACAACGAGACTCGTTTCCAAAATAATCTCATAGACACCTGGGCCAATGAGTGTGTATATCACATTCCCTATCATGTATCAGCCTCCAGGAAGACCAAAAGATACAATGGACTGTTAAAGACTACATTGAGAGCAACGGGTGGTGGGACCTTCAAACATTGGGATACATTTTTAGCAAAGGCCACCGAATTAGTTAACACTAGAGGATCTGGCAGTCAAGCTGGCCCTGCCCAATCAGAACATTTACGTACAGTGGAAGGCAATAGTTCCCATAATGCACATGAAAAATGTGTTAGGGAAAACAGTCTGGCTTATTCCTGCCATGGGCAAAGGCAAACCCATATACGGGATCGTTTTTGTGCAAGGGCGTGGGTACACTTAGTGGGTGATGGAGAAGGATGGGGAAGTCTGATGTGTACCCCAATGGGATTTGATTTTGGGTGAGAATAGCCAATGAATTAAATTGTATTATGTTAATTGCTAAATTACCACTATATGTTATCACTGCTACAGTTGCTATATGTATATAGTATTGCTATATGCTATGTAGTATTATAGTAAGAATCACCCAAGTTAATAAAGAATGAACATTGACGAAACCAAGTGAAGTGCAGCACTGATGGAACCAGAATTAGCTTCAACAAGTTCAACGAATCAGCATGCTGCTCTCTGAACTGCCTGTACCCCAATACGTGCAGCATGGGGAATAAACAGAAGGAGTTAGAGATCCATGTGGAGTTGCAGGGCTACTTACTGCAACATCCTGGGATCCTGATGGGATCACAGAGATGTGGTGGGATGGCTTGCATGACTGGAGTGCTGCAATGGAAAAATACAGGCTCTTTAGGAAGGGCAAGCCAGGAAGATGAGGAGGGAGAGTTGTCCTTTGTGAATGTGCAGATGGACCGCATGGAGCTCTGCCTGGGGATGAATGATAAGCCAACAAGAGCTTATGGGTAAGAAAAAGTAGACCGGTATGTGTGACATAGTGCGTGCCTGCTATAGGCCAACTGATAAGGAAGAACAAGTAGATGAGGCCTTCTTCAGACAGCTGGGAGCAGCCTCCTATTCACAGGCCCTGGTCCTTATGGGGCAGTTGAACCACCACAGTATCTGTTAGAAAGACAGCACAGCAGGACATAACTAGCCCATGGGGTTCCCAGAGAGGATCAATGACATCTTTCTGACACAAATGACAGAAGAACGCACAAGGAACAGTGCTCTACTGGACACCATATGTACAAACAAGGAAGGACTTGTAAAGATTCTGAAGGTCAAAGGCAGCCTTGGTTGGAGTGGCTGTGAGACGTTATAATTAAGGATCCTGATAGATAGAAGCAAGCAAAATGCAAGCTCACAATCCAGAACTTCAGGACTGTAGGCTTTGGCATCTTCAGGAGTCTGCCTGAAAGAGTCCCATGGGATAAGGTCTGGAGGGAATAGAGGTCCATGAAACCTGCTCCAAGATGAAGAGTGGTCCATCCCAATGAGTAGGAAGTCAGAAAAAAATACATGGATGAACAAGAAGCTCCTGGCAAAACTCAAAAACGAAAAGGAAGTATACAGAAGATAGAAGNGGCAATAAGAACAGACTGAAACACAGAAGGTTCCCTCCTAAGGTAAGTCAAAACTTTTCACAGTGAGGGTGACCAAGTACTGGCATATGTTCNAAGAAGCTCCTGGCAAAACTCAAAAACGAAAAGGAAGTATACAGAAGATAGAAGGAGGGAAGGAGGGACTGGTAACATAGGAGGAGTATAAAGACACTGTCAGAGCATGTAGAGACAAAGTTCAGAAATCCAAAGCCGAATTGGAGTTGAACTTGGCAAGGAATGTAAAAGGCAACAAGAAGGACTTCTATAAGTATATAAACAGTGAATAGAAGACTAGGGGAAATGTGGGCCTGCTGCTGAATGATGGAACATAAGGCAGCAACGTGCCCTTGCCACAAAGGTGTCTAATGGCATCCTGGGCTGCATTAGACAAAGTATTGCCAGCAGAGAGAGGGAGGTCTTTTCTTCCCCTTTGTTCAGTGCTGCTGAGGCTACACCTAGAGTACTGCATCCAGTTCCCAGCAAAAAAGAGATATGGAGTTACTGGAAAGAGACCACCAAGGGGCCACTAAAAAGACTAAGGGATTGGAGTTTCTCATGTATGAGGAAAGGCTGAGTGCGAGGACGTTCAGTTCAGAGAATAGAAGGCTCAGAGGTCTCATCAATGTGTACAAATATCTGAAGGAAGGGTGCAAGGAAGGCAGAGCCAGGCTCTTCTCAGTGTTGCCTAGTGACAAGACCAGAGGCAATAAGAACAG
The DNA here is from genome assembly GCA_013397275.1 of Burhinus bistriatus. Lineage (NCBI taxonomy): Eukaryota > Metazoa > Chordata > Aves > Charadriiformes > Burhinidae > Burhinus > Burhinus bistriatus. Next base: position 59,374 of record VYXH01011106.1, on the reverse strand, counting down.
ACTGAAACACAGAAGGTTCCCTCCTAAGGTAAGTCAAAACTTTTCACAGTGAGGGTGACCAAGTACTGGCATATGTTCCCCAGAGAGGCTGTGCAGTCTCTGTCCTTGGGGACCTTCAAAAGCCATCTGAACATGATCCTGGGCAACCTGCTCTAGGTTACCCTGTTTCAGCAGTGGGGTTGGATGAGATGACCTCCAGAGGTCCTTTCCAACCTAAACTGTTCTGTAATTCTGATTCTGAGTATGTATATTTGTACACACGCATATAAATATACATATATGCATCTATGTATAGATACATGCATGTTTCTAGACACATATATGTACACATATATACATGTATATATATATAAAATATGGATCCATCCAGTATATGCTTTAGACATACGTCTGTATAGTAGCTTGCCCCTGGATCTCCTCTTGTCCTTGTTGCCTTGTTCACACACACACACACATACAGACAATGCACACACACAAATACATGCATATGGGTCTCTGCAGTAGCTGGCTTGGACCTACAGCCTCTCCAGCAGCTGATTCTTAAACACTCTGATTGTAATAGCATCCAGCACAGAGTTAGGGCCACTCCAGTGTGTGACTCCCAAACCCCCTTTTCCTACTTGCCACTAGTCCAGCTTGCTGTTTGGTAGCGATTGCACAAACTGACTTATGCACCCAGATGACATGTAGATACCCTAGTCTCTCCAGTTGCTGGTATCCTGGTGCACACCCCTGTGGCCTGTGACCCAACACCCATGTCTGGCACTGAGCCTCCACATACACACACAGAGGACAAAACTCCTCACTCAGGGAACAGAAAAGGAGATTGGTGAGAAGACAAGACAGACCATGCTGACCAAGTGCAAGGCATAGCCCCACAAGCACACTGACCAGTCCCTGTTCACACACCTCCAAACTTTTTTATCCCCTTTCCTCTCTACTTTCCCATGCTTTCTCATCCCAAAATCACCCTCATTCCTCCCTGTCTCCACCTCTGGTCCTTCCCCTACATATGCCATAATAAACCTTGTTCAATCCTGAAGGATTCTTCCTTTCATCCCATAATTTCTCTCAGGCACCTCTAGGCAGTAACCAGTTCAGTTTCTAAGGTGATTCAGGGACATGTTCTAGAAAATGATTTTTTCTTATAGATTTTACACTGTGAATAGTTGCAACAGACTCAAGCAAGATGTTACATTTAAAAATTTTGTTCTATGTCACTGTGACAGATTTCAGAATTAATCCTGGATGCCTATAACAAAATTCATGTGTTCAATCACAGTAGAAAGTCTTTTGTTATTGTTTTTAGCATTCAACAACTTTTGCTCATTCCTTATTTACATCATGACTAATTTTAAAAATCTCCTGTTTCCTTTTAAAATCATTCATGAGTTTGGTTTATTCTGGCTCACTGATTTTTATTTCCGTGCTCTTGCTGAAACTTCTTCTTGAAGCCTTGCCATGTTCAAGTGACAGTCCAACCTAAAGTCAGTGTTATCTGGCTCATCCTGTTCACAAAATATTATTATTATTTTAATAGTTCTAATTATTTTTCTCCTGTTTTTCCTTTCCTCTTACTTGTTAATTTGCTCTTTGTTCCTAAACTTTAGAAGGTTAAAAATGACATTATTCAGATCTATACATCTCATTCACCATGGCTTTGCATTTTTTCTCCAAAAAATAGAATAGAATAGAATAGAATAGAATAGAATAGAATAGAATAGAATATTTCAGTTGGACGGGACCTACAATAATCACCTAGTCCAACTGCCTGACCAATTCAGAGCTGACCAAAATTTTAAGCATGTTAGGAAGGGCCTTGTCTAAATGCCTCTTAAACACTGACAGGCTTGGGGCATTGACCACCTCTCTAGGAAGCCAGTTCCAGTGTTTGACCACCCTCTCGGTAAAGAAATGTTTCCTATGTCCAGTCTAAACCTCCCCTGATGCAGCTTTGAACCATTCCCATGAGTCCTGTTACCAGATCCCAGGGAGAAGAACTTAGCACCTCTCTCCTTCCCCAGGAAGCTGTACAGACCAATGAAGTGCTAGACAATGCATTTTTCTTTTGACATGATAGTGTTGATTTTTTTTTCAAATGGGATTCACCTTTGTAAGCGGTTGAAAAAGATTCAAGACTTTGGGGAGCAAAGTACTCCCCTTTTTTTTTCTTTTTTAAATTTTTTTTAGATTACATGTTTTCGAGTCCTAAATTACAATAGAAGATTGCCATTTTCGGCAGTCATGATACAGTTATTGGCAATTTCCCCAAATTATCAGTGCACATCAGACAGATCGCTCAAATTTCTAATTTCAAAAACCAGGAGCTGCAAAAGCTTTGCAGTGAACTAGTTGTAATTGTTCTGAATACAATGAAATGGAAGTTTTCCTGCCTTTTTCTGTTTTGGAAATTACTGAACTGATTTGTGTGGGAAGTCCGAAACAAAGAATTTCCACACTTTACAGTTAACTTGGTACTATTACAGGACATAGAAAGCAATGCTTGTTATCCTGAAAGAATTAGCTAACACCAGGTGTTAGTTAACTTCTGCCACCGATGTCCAGGGTGTTTACAGCTGTTACAAAAAAGTAAAGTACACAAAAACCCTGAAATTATCAAATAAATTATGTTCTAAGAAAGCTTTTCTTGAAACAGGAGCTATTAGAAAACAAAACAAAAAAAAAACAAAATGCAGACTATCTGTTGTGTGCCATCATATGTGCCAAAAATAATGACTAGGAAAAAAAAAAAGACTGATCCACCCACTGGAACTTTTTTCCCCCCACACTTCTACTTTTATTTTTAGAGCAATCATCAGATGCAGCTATGAAAACTTGCAATATGTTTTGTACACGGTTATCTTAAAAGATAAAGAGGGTGAAGGTTTATTATCTGATCCCCATGAAATTTGTATTTACATATCATACAAAAAAACAAAGTGCAATTTCCACCTTGTGAACAACAGCAGTCTGACTATCTTGGGTAATACAAATTCTGACATGCAAGGGTTCCCTACAAAAGAGAAGGCCAGCAGATTCAGTGCACAGCTATCCTTTGTTTAAATGAAAACTTGTCCTACAGTATTTTGAATAGCTGGTTATGCCATTAAGTAGCATGAAGCATACGTTGTTGGTATTACAAAATATCACTTTTGAAAAAAATAAATCATTACATTCTATAATAGCGTTGCTAATCTTTCTGAAGAACATCAGAGGAAATAATGTTAGAATACAACTGAAGACAGACTTTGTACAAATGTTTCAGCGTTGGAGAAAAATAAAACAAAACAAACGTGGTACATGTGCAGAATAAATGACCTAAACACAACTTCATGTTGGAAAAATATACCCAGATCAGCATACCAAGATGATTTGAATTTTGAAGTGCTGAAGTGATTAATAGATTATGTTAATACTAGCTGTAACACACACCTGATTATTAAACTGTCTTGTATTTGTTTTGAAACTGACTTCCTTTTTATCAAACAATATACAAACTTATATTGATTTCACTGAATGTTTCAATATTCATAAGCCAATATATGTTTTGTGATTTTGATTCAAGAAACCAACATTTGATACTTCTTGTGAATATATGGTCATTGCTGTGACTTGACCAGACCATTTAAAATTATTGAAAATTTGAATAAAAAACAACGCAGTATAAACAGAGCCAAATAGACTTCAATTTAAAATATGCAAAACAGATAAGTCTCACCAAAAAGAAATCCAAACCATAGTAACAGATGTCTTCACTTTCTTTAAAGGAATTAAGTAGACTCAGCACCTTCTTTCACATAATTTTGACATCTGCTGCATGGAGTTTTATGAGTATTTGATCATTTCTTATATAAGTTGGTTATGCCACAAACTGTAACTGGCTAGTGCTTATTCCACGTGTTTTTCAAAGTCACCACAATCATGACAATTCAACTGAACATATGTAAGCATACATATACATGTACATGTATGGGTATGGGTATGTATGTACATGCACATGTACATATGGCCTGACCCAAGGTAACTCCTTAAGTAAAAAAAACCTCAGATCTGCTTAGAAAGGCAGATTAAAAAAAACGTCTTTAGAAAGGTCTCCTTTGCCACTTTTCAACCTTGCTTTTCTCTGGAATGAAACCAATTTTCGTTGTCACAGGTCCCTCTGTATATTTGGTTCTAACACCTGGACAACTGGCTCATATTGCTGAAAACCTACACGAATGAAAGCATAGGTATGTTTTTGTATGAAACAAAACTGAAAAAGTAAAAAGGAAAAATGGAAAAAGTTTTTGACGCCTTCATTTTCTCCTATTCCATACTTGCATACTGAGAGATGACCCAAGAACCTACAGAAAAACCATCAGCTGTGTCCAAATTAGATGATTTCACCAAAACCATACTTACCTTCAACAAGGGCAGTGATCTGCTATTCTTTCCTTAACTGTTTGAGTTTTTTCACCTGGCCCATACAGTTCATGCTTAACAGACAGAAGACTCTCCTTTTCCGTACTCTTTTACCTTTGTTGTGGATGTTTGAGTTTCAGTTTACAGTTTCAAGATGGGAAGTTGCTCAGCAGAATCTGCTCTGTGTTAAGGAGAATTACCAGTTAAATAACGTCTTTCTGACAACAGAACTCTTCCTACTATTTCTACTAGTGCCCTAACATGACTGACTGCTACATCTACAACTAAGACATGAGGTTGAAGGACCAAACCCTGTTAATATGGCAATGAATGGAAGTTTTACCATTCACTGCAGTGGGAGTAGGTGCACGCTGCAAGTTTATGTGGAGAAACTTTATTGTTGCTTAATATAAAATTTATGCCTGTATGTGGTCTGTTGTCATATACAGATGATTTTTCAAATTCTTATATTCTCCTGTCAATAGATGAAAATACTTACAGAAGCAGTTTTCTAACAAAGGTTATTTCTACCAAATCTTTGTGTTGAAATTTGTGCAGGACATAATATTCCTTCTTGTAATGTCAGTTAACAGTTTTTTTTTTCTTGTTTTGCTGATATTAAACACATATATTTCATATTCGCAAAAGTTAAACTTTGAAAAGAATAGGCATTATTTATCAAAGAATTGAAATATTCCTCAATGAATCCATTTTCACTTTTTATTTTTAATTTTGCGATGGCATTTTCCCTGCTGATATTGATCAGGATTACTCTTCTGATAGAAAAACAGGCTGATCAAAACATTGTTCCCTGTTCTAGGCTTATAGTAATAGATTGAAAAATGAGTTAAGACCTCAAGTTTTAGAATACCTTAAACTCTACTTTCACAGAAGTTATATTACACAATGTCAGAGGGATGGGTTTTGCTCAGCTTTTAGGTAATGAAATATAGTCTACATTTACAGTCTCCTACAGTTTCTCTGAAAACAAAGAGGAATTGTATTTGCTTGTGTTATTCAGTTACTGGTCTTCTGACAAATAAAAGAAAATTGTGCAAGGATACAACTATGAAAAATTCCAAATTAGGAGGAAAAACCCAAAGGCACCGAAAAAGAAAATATGAAGCTGTAGCTATAGTGATTCAAAATGTCACCAAAGCTTCAGCCATTATGAGTTTCCCAGATGAAATCCTCTTTTTTAAATTCCCTTGTCCTTTTCTTACAAAGACTTAGTAAGGTAATTTAGTTCTTGGAGAACTTATAATTATCATGGAAAGGAGTATTTTAGAGCTGTGGAACTGAGCCACAGAAACATGAAATAACATGCGAACACTGCACACACAATATTGAATAGAAATTAAGTTATCATACCGTTTTCACAAACTTAAAAATGTATCTTTTAATCACAATATTGTAAGATTTCACTAAATCAAGAAGTCTCAACATATTCTTTCAAGCTGATAAAATTTAATGAAAAAGGGAGGTATTTTAAAATTAAATGTCATTAATACTTGCCCATGTTAAATTTGGGAGCATATCCGTACAGTGACTGAAAGCAAGTCTGTTGTTGTGGAAATTTAGACAGTAGTTGTGTACACTGATAACTTTTTTGGAAGTTGTTTTCTCTTTTTTCTATGTATCTAGGAATCTAGAAGTCTTGGTCAAAGTCAGCCCCAAGGCCATGGACTCGCCTCGGAAGGACTGATACCAGAGTACTACCACTGAAGTACAGAATTCATCTCGCTCCATGGCAAGTTTAATGCCTTCTTTCAAACAGTTTAGGTAGCCAAAGGATTTGTGCAGTATATCGAAAAACACTATAAAGAAGAGTGAGAACTTTGTACAAAGTGGCTTACATCAGACAATGAAGAGATGCTAAAAGGGAGTAAGAGTTTGTTCTACAGAGGCTTAATCTGATATTGCTGTGATACTGTGCAAAACAGTCTACCAGAGAAAAGGGAGCTAGGATGGCTGAGAGCAATAAAAAACTAACAAGATTTTACACTCCTAAGTGGGCAATAGACCCAGCAGGGAAGCACCATAAAAGTGCAGTACAAGGTTCAGTTACTGATTAGACAGTTGCAAACAGGCAGGCATGTTACTATATGATAGGAAGCTATTATGGGAGATGATTTTATTTAATTTCATTTCATGTTTTATTAAAATGTTCCATAGACAATAAACCAGACATTATTACATAAGAGACTTCAAATTGCTCTGATCTCACAGGTAAACATGTGTTTTAGTCAATGTGGTTTTAGGCATTTTAAATCATATCTTCTTTTTTCTGATTATGATTTTAGGCAGAACCATAATTATTTTCTCTCTTCATGAAATGATTTTTAGATATTCATTACAAAAGTGTGAAGCTAGCTCTGCCAGCTAACTCCCAAGTTCCTGTAGAAAGGAATTTTGCCTTATATTATGCCTTGTATTTAAAGAAAGATGTTGGTGCAGTGTAGTAAACAGTAATATTTTGGATAAATATCGTATTTTTTCAACCCAAGCATGTTTTTCAGCTCATCTAATTTCAGCAATGAGAACATACTATGAGCAAAATGGCAAAGTTAAGAATGCTGAGTGATCCAAAGCTTTGACAGAATTCAACTCAAGCTACTTTAAAGTATACTGTTAAAAAAAAAAAACAAAACAAAAAAAAGTGGTTTACTTTAAAATCTCTGTTGTTTTAAAATACAGTTTCTTCAGTGTTTTTGGGCCAGGGAACAGTGATACAAATACCATTAACAGGCAATAAATTACTGTAAATAAAGTTATTCAATATGAGGAGGCAAAGATGATTCAGGAAGAATCCCGCTCACCTGATATTTCCAGCTTAGCCTCTGTTTTGTTTACAAATATAATTTATATTATGTATATAATGCCTTTTCTTTCACATTTATAAGGCAGTCTTAAATGGCCCAAAGTAGAGTGAAGTGCAGTCTCATGACATAATCTAGTTGCTCCCTTTCCTTGGAAACACAGACAATGGAAGTACAAGCTAGCCCTACACTAGATTGCATTCAAAGGAAAAATAAATCCCTTCTTAGTGTCTGACTCTCTATGAAATAAGAGATGGAATGGTCAAGTGTTTACATAATCATCTTGATTATTCCCAAAAGCATTAATTAAAAGCTAGTTTTGTGGCTATTACTTTCCCTACACTGCAGCTTCCCAAAACCAAGAATACCTAAAAATGCAAAATCTTAACTCTATAGAAGATAAATTAATCAAACCTTATATGTTAACCATGGTGGCTTTGTGGGTTCCACAGTATTAAAATTTGTTTCTTGTATTCACGCTATATACTTACAAAATTCTTTATATTTTTCAGATGTAACAGAAATATAATATTACTAGACTATCTGTCTGATTAAGGAAAAGACAGGAATTAATTATTTACATTTTCTAAACAAACAGCATGAAATAGTGGTTGGCAATGTCTGTCTTGCTCTTTGAAAAGAAAGTAACCTCTTACCAGAAAAACATCCATTTCTGTTCTGTGTGAAACAGTGAAGAACTCTCTAGATGAGGAACTACGAGGTGAATTTGTTTATTTGTTATCCCTTTCTGGCAAGACACTGTACCATGAATCAGTGCTTATCTTTAGAAGTACCAAAAAGACGTGGAGCATTTTGAGGTTACACTCATACAATCTGGTCATTCTTTCTACGGAAAGTCAGAGATTTAGATAAAGCAATAGCCTTTTCTCTGAGTCTTTGTACATTTCTGAAAATCAGATCCAAATTCAAGCTTCCAAAAGACTGGAAAAATTTAGTAAATTTCCCCTTACCTGTCCTTCAGATTTTTAACAGTTTTTCTGCCAGAAGTGCAATGTGACTAGCTCTCAAGAGCTATCAAGATCCAAAAGTGTTCAAGGCAAATTATAACAGATTCCTATGATTTGATTAAAGTGATGAAATAGCTATGAAAAATCATGGTCGATATAAGTGGAAAATGGATTGTGTAATGGATTTTGATTCATGTGAAAATGTATGAATGATTGTGGGTTGCTTACCGTAATGACTGACCGATCAGGCAGTTGCATATAAAAAAGATTTCCTTGCTTAACTTATATGTGCAAGAAAGAATATTTGGAGAACTACCTCACTAAACACAGTATTCTTGCCTGTACAGATAATCAGTCTTGAGACAAATGAATTCAGTTATTTCACTGGTATATCTGAAGATGTCTGAAGTTTATTTTTAAATTTAAAGATAGTTATCTAGGAGATAACTGCATGTAGCCTCATCTGACACAAAAGATGACCCACCAAAAAAGAGAAATAGAAAATTTCTCATTAAAATTCCAAACATGCCATCATAAAAATAACATACCAGATTTTCAAAGGTAGTTATCAGCATAGTCAATGGAGTCATGATAGTCTGCATGAACAGAAGATGTGATCTGTCTCGTTTCTAATGAACTGCAAAGGATGAAATTTCATTTATACCCTAAAACAGCAATAATAAATCCAAAGCATGACAGTAACTATTATATTTACAGTGATTCTAAGAAAGTTTCCATAGATGGAAACAATTGCAACAAAAGATGTATAAGCAGGTATGTGTAAACAGAAGAATAATTTATATCTGGGTTTTGTCCTAACTTTAGCTTCTGTCCCTTTTGCTTTCATCTGTCTGTTCTATGCAGTTCCTCTTGTAAAAATGGCTTGTTTTCTGTTATCGCACTTCAAACTTTTTCATCTGCTCTCCATTTTTTCTTCTGACCTCCTGCTGTCACTTTTCCATGGTCTGTTCTTTCCCTTGTTCTACGAACTACAAAATACAAGCTGAGGGATGAAAAGACACCAGAAAAATGTTGCCCTAGATTTCATCTCGGTTTGGACTGCTTAGAGGTTAACTAAGGTAGTCGTTCAAGGTAATGAAAACCTAAGTATGGGGGGGTAAGCCATTAAAAAGTCAGAGATAAAAGGAAGTATAACAGGGTTACCAAAGGTATAGTTAGTTTATGGAAAAATAGAGTACACAACTTATTACATAGTCACATACATGTATGAACACACGGAGTTAAAAGGGTGATCATCTACAATTATTTTGATTATTACTTAGAGGGGCAGATGTATAAGCCAGTATTTTCCCTTCATTTCTTTCCCTTTTAAATGGTGATTTCAGCGTGAGCTGCCACTAAGCAGGACATTAGTCACTGTATTGATGTCACCAGTAACACTAAGGATAAACTACAAAGATATTCTCATTGGGGAGCAATTCAGGGAGGTAAAAATCAATTTTTATCAGCCTGAGCTGTAGCTGATTTCTCACACCCTCCACCACAGAAAAAGTCCTTTTCTTGTTTGGTTTATCATCATTAAAAAATCATACAGAGGGAAAAAAGAGACAAGATGTTTGGCTGCTAGTGCCCGTGTCATGTGAAAGGAAAGGGTTCATTGTAATGCATGTACTCTTACAGAGGCTGAATGTGCCTGAAATGAAGCTCCACTTCAGTGTTGTGACTGGTTATGACTGAAAAGTACATGCAGAAGGATTGATGCAGATTGGGAAAATGGAAGCAATATGTTTGAGATGCAGATACATATACAGGAAAACTTCACTGACGGAACTGGCATTTTGATCCACCCAAAACTTGAAAGCTCTGCATTGTACTGCTAGTAGCAAAGTAATTTGTAATTCCAGAAAGTCATATTCAGGGGTTGGTCCAGATCTTGAGCTGGATCAATTTTGTATCCGTTCACAGTGAGATGATACAAGGCTGTCTTTTAACTGTATTGATATAGCTTCATTGAGTGCCCAGGCCAAGAATACTTTAACTTTTATCCTTCTGCTCACTATTGGGTGCTTAGTGCAGTTTTGACAGGTAAGATTCATCAGTGCAGAGACATTTACCAAAGCCTGCAATGTTGATCTGTACTGAAGACACAATCAAGCTCTACAGAAATCTTGCACTTAGGCAGAGACAGACTCTTCACTTGCCATTGAAATTGTTTTTAAGGCCACCTTGTATTAGGAGGCTTAACAGAGATGAGAATTCATTCTGAAAAGAGCAGGTGCACTGATTGCTTACCACTGTCTCCATTCCTCTAGGCTCTCTGAGAAATCAATAACAGACATATCCATGACTGTGACAATGACCATGGTGCATTCAGTTTCAATATGGAAGAGACAACTGGGTGAATTATTTCATTTTGGCTATCTAATTTTGTACATATATTTTCCAGGCTGATCAGGTTCTGATTTCACAGCCATCCTTGTTTCATCATTTCTTGTTTCTCTTTATTAGTAAGACCATTTGCTCCAGCACTTTTGAAAAGACGAGTCAGGAATATTGATTTCTGTCTTTTCTGCCTCGAAGGATCTGTCATTATGCAGAGGTGACTAAGCTGTTGCACTCTCAGTAGTTGTTTATATGATCCGGCTGCAGAAGCAGGACAACGTAAAAAGACTATTTTAAGTTTCAATAGAAAGACTGTTTTTTTGTAGCACCATACCACCAGCCCTTTCCCTCCATAGCAGACGCCGAATAGCTTACACTGCAGATCCCGCGGAGAAAGGGTGTCTGGAAAGAAGCCTTTTCTGCTCACTGCTTGCTGGTCCCTCTAGGGGTCAGAGTTAGTCCACGGGCCTATGCACCCCAGCACAAGGAAAGCAAGCCACTGCAACAAAATGCCTTGTTGCATTTTCAAATACCTTCACCAAGGGCTACTAAAATGACATTCAGCGACATAAGGCAGGTCTTACTGATAGTGAAAGTGTGGAGGCCTCCAAATGTGTTTGGCTTTTACCTGAGAGGTCTTCTCTTCTAGCCCACAAGACAAAACATCTACTCCCTGGATTTTGAATGGCTACATTAGAGAGCAGAAATGGCCAGGAGAAAGCAGGAGATCACATTCAGTATCACTTAGGACTGTTTGCAGTGTAACTGCTCATGAACTTTGTTGCAAGAGGTGACTAAAGTAAATAACACTGAACCTGGATCTTATTTGAGATGTATTATTATAACTTTCAAAAAAGTTCTATTTGGGAAATTCAGACCCAGTATACAAAATGTCTGTTTCCTAAAAACTTAGTTTTGCATTAAAAGTTCTGATGAATGATTTTTCATTAACTACACTCTCTTTTACTTCTCTGTTGCTGTGGTTTAACCCCAGCCAGCAACTAGGACCATGTAGCCTCTTGCTCACTCCCCCCACCTTGGGTGGGGGAGAGAATTGGAAGAGTAAAAATGAGAAAAAAACAGGGGGCTGAGATAAAGACAGTTTAATAGGTAAAGCAAAAGCCACACACACAAGCAAAGCAAAACAAGGAATTTATTCACTGCTTCCCATTGGCACGCAGGTGTTCAGCCACCTCCAGGAAAGCAGGGCTCCATCACACATAATGGTTATTGGGGAAGACAAATACCACAGCTCCGAACATCTCCCCTTCTTTTTCCTCTAGCTTTATACACTGAACATGACGTCATATGACACGGAGTATTCCTTTGGTCAGTTGGGGTCAACTGTCCTGACTGTGTCTCCTCCCATCTTCTTGTGCCCTCCCAGCCCTTGCTGATGGGGAGGTGTGAGAAGCAGAAGAGGCCTTGACTGCTTAGCAACAATTGAAAACATTGGTGTTTTACCAACACTATATTCATCCCAAATCCAAAACATAACACTATACTAGCTGCTAGTAAGAAAGTCAACTCTATCCCAGCTGAAATTATAACACCTGTAGAGGAGCTTCAGTCGGTCCTTTTGTGTAATAAACTTTCTCATTCCTACGTGTGTTTTCTTTTCTCTTTCTAAAAGTTTCATTCTTTTCCTTCTCCACTCTAA
>VYXH01011106.1:1413-22073 GCA_013397275.1 Burhinus bistriatus | reverse complement strand
AAATAATAATAGACTTAGTATTGACCTCTGAGATATACCACCGGTTACCGGCTTCCAACCAGACTTTGTTCCACTGAGCACAACCCTCTGGGCCTGACCATTCAGCCAGTTTTCAGCCCACCTCACTGTCTGCTTATCCAACCCATACATCAACAGCTAGTCTATGAGTATCTTATGGGAGACAGTGTCAAAGGTCTTACTGAAGTCCAGGTAGACAATATGCACAGCTCTCCCTTTGTCTACCAGTCCAGTCACTTAATCATAGATATTTATCAGGTTGGCCAAGCATGACTTCTCCTTGATTCCATGCTGACTACTTGTGTCAATCCCGTGTCTGGGAATTGTTCCCACATTTAGTTGCTCCACCACCTTCCCAGCAATCGAGGTGAAGCTGACTGGCCTGTTATTCCCTTGGTCCTCCTTCTTGCACTTCTTGAAGATAGGAGTTACATTTGTTTCCCTCCAGTCTTCAGGCACTTCTCCTAGTGTCATGATTGCCATGATTGATCAAAGATTATCAAGACTGGCCTCTCAGTTCCATCAGGCAGCTCCCTCAGCACTCATGGGTGCATGCCATCACAGCCCATGGACTTACCTATATCCGGTTTGCTGAAGTATTCCCTGACCTGATCCTCATCCACTAAGGGTACATCTTCCTTGCTCAATGCTTTCCCTCTTGCCTCTAGGACAGTCTTGTTAGAAAAGATTGACACAAAGAAGACATTCAGTACCTCACCCTTTTCCATAACCTGTGTAACCAAGGTCCCCCATGCCACTGAGCAACGGGACCACATTTTCCCTAGTCTTCCTTTATTGTCTGTGTACTTGTAGAAGCCCTTCTTTTTTGTCTTTGACATCTCTGGCCAGTTTCAATTCCATTTGGGCTTTAGCTTTCCTAACTTCATCCCTGGTTGCTTGGACAACGTTTCTGTATTCCTCCCAGGTTACCTGACTGCTTCCATCCCCTGTATGCTTCCTTTTTGTGTCTGAGTTTGTCTAGGAGCTGTTTGTTCATCCATCCTATACTCCTTGCCAGATTTCGTGTTTTTGTAATGGAACTCTCTTGAGCTCGTGATCCTTGTGATCCTTGAATATTAACCAGCTTTCCTCAGCCTCCCTTCCCTCCAGGGACTTACCCCATGGGTCTCTTCTGAGCAGAATTTGACAAGGCCAAAGTCTGCTCTCTTGAAGTTCAGGATTGTGAGCTTGCTTTTGAATGTCCTCCCTGCCCTAAGGAATCTGAACTCCACCATCTCACGGTCACCACAACGAAGGCCATCAATGATCTTCACAACCCCAATGAGTCCATCCTTGTTGGTGATTATGAGGTCCAGCTGAACATGTCTCCTTTTGGGCTTCTTTGTCACTTGGGGGTGGTTATCCTCCATGTACTCCAGGAACCTCCTGTATTGCTTGTGTCCTGCTGTGTTGTTCCTCCAGCAGATATTGGAGTGGTTCAAGTCTCCCATGAGGATCAGGGCCTACAAACATGAGGCTGTTTCTATCTGTCTATAGAGGGCCTCATCTACTTGTTGTCCCTGGTCAGATCACCAATAGCAGACACCGACTATAATGCCACCTTTACCTGTTCTCTCTTTAATCCTAACCCATAAATTTAGTTGGCTCCTCATCCATCCCCAGGCAGAGGTCCGTGCACTCCAGCTGCTGCCTCACAAACAGGACAACTGCCCTTCTCTGTCTTATCAACTTGTGCTTCCTAAAGAGCTTCTATCCCTCCATTGCAACACTCCAGTCGTTATAGTCAATCCATTTCAAGACTGACACTGAAACAGATGTCCCAGATAGCCCAGAGCAGTTCCCAGACATGACTGATTTATCTTGAATGCCAACAACTCATAAAACACCACTCAGACCAGAGCAGAGTTCGGTGCACACTATTGGAATGATGCATGAGCAGCTGCAGTACAGAAAGATGTCTATATGGGAAGATTTTATAAAATCAACAGTCTTCAGTGGTCTGTGCTGAGCCAAAACCAAAGAAAAGGACTAGAAATTCAGTGTGGTCAAATCTCAAGTAGTCTAAACTAAGCCTAAAGATAAGCCTAATTCAGGAAATCCCAGAGATATTCCTTTGTCCATTTCTCTGTCAATGAGTTCCTCTATGACTATCTGCACAGAGTAGGGCAAGTACTTAAGACTAATTTACCTAGAACATGGGAAAATGAGTCTGTGAAGACAACTATTGGCTCCAGTGCTGTATCACTGATGGTGGTATTTATCCTGGCAAAATTATCAGTGCGGCCATCTCGAGAAGGGCCGGACCTACCAACATCCTAGTGCTGAACTGACATCTAGGTGCGATAACTGTTTTAGGCCTGCTTGTACCCCATATAGCTGCCAAGTTAACACTTTTGCATATATGCTTATACAAGACCACAGTTCGCAGTGGGAACTAGCTCAAAAGAAAACATTTAAAGACTTAAGGGTATTCTTTCCTTCACTTCCAGTTCAGCCATTTTCATTTTAGTCAAAGCAACAATTGTCTTGGGCAATACATTATTATATGGTCTGGGAACTGTCCTGATCAAATAGGAGAATAACAAGGTGAAATCCACTGCATAAGAGCAGGAAAATGTATACTCATGTAGAAAAAGGATATAAGAGACCACTTATGCATGTCAGTGTTTTTAAGATTCCATTAACAGTCAGAGACTGGTTGACAGACTTTCTTGTCTCTTCTTTCATTGTATTAGTATAAAATTAAAAGATTTCTATGACAGGATACTCTTAAAATTTTCCATATACCTAGATGACCCATGAAGATACCAACTTCTCAGGAGAAGTGACCAATAGTTAAGGAAATGGTGTTGTGTGAAGAACTGACCATCATTTCACTAACTGCAATGGGTAAGAATTTACTTAAAATTTTTTCAGCTCAGGGAACTTCCTAAACACATCTGAAGCTTGCCATGTTCTGCCAGAAGAGATAGCCTATCAGGAGTACCTAGTTACAGGTGTAAATAAGAACACAGAGAAGACACTAGACTAGACTGTAGTACGGGGACCAGCACATCACTACACACAACACTTGTGTTTGCTATGTTGTCTGGTAGCCATATTTTCATCAAACTCCAAGAGCATGCCACAGTGATTGGTTTTCCTGATGTTTGTACCTGCCAGTCCTAAGCCACTTGACAAAAAATTATGTACCAGGAACGGATATCTGGTGAAACCTTACCAAGGATCAGCTCTCTAAGCTGTTCTGTTTTCCTAAAGCTGGAAGTTGGCTTCTCAAAAGAAGAAAATGGGTAATGTAAAGGTATGTGGAAGAAGAGTGTCTGCTCGTTCACATGTATTTGGTCAAGGGCTTTTTTGATGTGAAGAGGGGTAATGAGAAAAGGAGGAGGCCATAAACAAGAACATAGACATAAGCCTGATGAACAAATAAGGGAGGTAGTGGTAAGAACAAACCCAGTCAGCCACACTAATTGGTAAGGATACGTGAAGTGTGAGAATTTTCATTTTTCAATATGATTACCTGACTAAGCACCTTGTCAAATTGGGATCATAAGAAAAGAGAGGGAGATGATATACAGAGGCATAAAACCTGACCAATTAACATTAACAAAGACAATAACCAGAAATAAACCTGGTCAGCCACATTAATTGATGGGCTATCAATAAACTGCAGGTAAACTGGGACTTTGCTACTGAGAAAGATGTAACCCTGCGGTCCAGGATGTTGGAAGGGGGGTCAGTGGAAATAAACAAATGGACAAAGGGGAGGGGGAGCAGATAGGAACACAGCAAGGGCTAGACAGAAACGGGTCCATGTGTAAAACAGGGCCGGTCTGTGCTCTTCTCTGGTTGAGACCTAGGCCTGATCACTAAAGTCTGTCCTATCTTGTTATATATTCTCATTGAATCTCTTCTTAACTACCTCTCTGTGTAGTCTCACTCTGCATCTGGTAAGAATGTGTGGACTAAGTGCCCATGAGATTTGTGTGTGCAAGCGAAATTTGGTGCCAACTACTGGGGTGAGACTAGGGGTGTAGGCACCCCTGCCCTGGTGTCAGCTACTGGTGGGAGTGAGAGCCTTTAACCTCCAGCCACTGGGGTGGGAATGGTGTGTGTCACCTGAAAAACAGGGATCCGGGGACTGGCGGGAGGGAGGGGGTGAGGGGATCAANTGCCTCTGCCAGCCCAAGAGGAGGAGAGGACCCACCTGTCTGCTTGCTTGCTGTGCCAGTCCTGTCTGCAGGTGCTGTTGAAGGCACCGNACTGGGGTGGGAATGGTGTGTGTCACCTGAAAAACAGGGATCCGGGGACTGGCGGGAGTGAGGTGGTGAGGGGATCAACACTAGCAGCTGGAGTGGTACCGTGGGTCATAGTCCATGTGCCTGGTGTTGGCTGCTGGGAAGTATCCCTCTGTCTGTATCTTCCCCAAAACCGGTGTGCGTGGGGTGTATGTGTGTATTCACTGNCAGCCTGTGTGACCGGCTGTGTCAATGTCCTGTGTGTGCCTGCGTGTGTGTCCCTGTCCATGTCTACGTGTGTGTCCCTGGGATACACCCTCAGCTTCACTAGTGGTTGAACCAACAAATGGGACAGCGGCAGTGCCTTGCCTGTGGCAGCCTGTGTGACCGGCTGTGTCAATGTCCTGTGTGTGCCTGCGTGTGTGTCCCTGTCCATGTCTACGTGTGTGTCCCTGGGATACACCCTCAGCTTCACTAGTGGTTGAACCAACAAATGGGACAGCGGCAGTTACGTCCCTCAGCCTGGGCAGAGACCCCGTGTCCCCGGGTGCAGCCGTCTGGGCTCCAGCAGCTTGGCAGGACAGGTCCTGACCTGGTGCTGCTGGAGGCAACAGCCACCCCTAACATCCTTTAACAGACAATAGTGCTATTTTGCAGCACAGTTAAAGTGTGCAAGGATAAATACAGGAGAAAGGAAAGAGAGGTCACCCTCGACTTTTACAGGAAAAGTGAAAGTCTATCTACTAGCTTCCTGAGAGCTTAATAATACACCTTGCAGAGATCAGAAAAGCACAGAAAGACTTACCAGAACAACTGAAATAAAATGCACATTGTATTTTCTTTTTTTTGGTATTTCTGCATAATAAAAATAAAAGAATAATTACATTGGGCCAAAAAAAAAAGCTTCAGCTTCTTTAGTCATCCCTGAATAATCAGTAACAGGAATAGTAGAATAGCATAAAAAAGGTAAGTACAGAAGAGTATTTCCTCTGGTATACTGTCTGTTTCAAGAGTTCCCAAGCCAAAGATTGTACCTCTGTGTTTGTGTTTGATAATGTTTAATGGACATTTTTCTATAAATTTCTATAAATCACTTTTTGAACATACTTCTCCTTTTGTCAAATACAAGGTCTTGCATCATTTTTATGAAGAAAATACTTTCTTTTACTTGTTAATCCTACTTTCTAATCCTTTCAGTTGCTACAACCTAATTATTCTTCTTTATATATCTGCTCNAGGGGTAATGAGAAAAGGAGGAGGCCATAAACAAGAACATAGACATAAGCCTGATGAACAAATAAGGGAGGTAGTGGTAAGAACAAACCCAGTCAGCCACACTAATTGGTAAGGATACGTGAAGTGTGAGAATTTTCATTTTTCAATATGATTACCTGACTAAGCACCTTGTCAAATTGGGATCATAAGAAAAGAGAGGGAGATGATATACAGAGGCATAAAACCTGACCAATTAACATTAACAAAGACAATAACCAGAAATAAACCTGGTCAGCCACATTAATTGATGGGCTATCAATAAACTGCAGGTAAACTGGGACTTTGCTACTGAGAAAGATGTAACCCTGCGGTCCAGGATGTTGGAAGGGGGGTCAGTGGAAATAAACAAATGGACAAAGGGGAGGGGGAGCAGATAGGAACACAGCAAGGGCTAGACAGAAACGGGTCCATGTGTAAAACAGGGCCGGTCTGTGCTCTTCTCTGGTTGAGACCTAGGCCTGATCACTAAAGTCTGTCCTATCTTGTTATATATTCTCATTGAATCTCTTCTTAACTACCTCTCTGTGTAGTCTCACTCTGCATCTGGTAAGAATGTGTGGACTAAGTGCCCATGAGATTTGTGTGTGCAAGCGAAATTTGGTGCCAACTACTGGGGTGAGACTAGGGGTGTAGGCACCCCTGCCCTGGTGTCAGCTACTGGTGGGAGTGAGAGCCTTTAACCTCCAGCCACTGGGGTGGGAATGGTGTGTGTCACCTGAAAAACAGGGATCCGGGGACTGGCGGGGGGGGGGGGGTGAGGGGNCTGGCGGGAGTGAGGTGGTGAGGGGATCAACACTAGCAGCTGGAGTGGTACCGTGGGTCATAGTCCATGTGCCTGGTGTTGGCTGCTGGGAAGTATCCCTCTGTCTGTATCTTCCCCAAAACCGGTGTGCGTGGGGTGTATGTGTGTATTCACTGACAAACTTCAAGCTGGACTAGCTGATGAGCTGGGGAGTCCTGGGTTCAGATCAAGGTATCAGGCAGGTAGAGGGTCAGTGCCTGTAAGCCCAAGCATGCCTGCGAGTGTGTGGTGTCTGTAGGATGAGTGTTGTGAGTCCCATGTGTTTGCTAGCAAGCATTGAGCTGGACCAGCCAGTAAGTAGGATACCTATGGAGTGGGTAAGAGGGACAAGGGGCCATACCAGTACTTCGAGGGATCTGCAGATGTGCTTGTGCTTGTGAACTGTGACAGTGTTGTGCATGTTCTGCACTAGTGACCTTCTGCCTCTGCCAGCCCAAGAGGAGGAGAGGACCCACCTGTCTGCTTGCTTGCTGTGCCAGTCCTGTCTGCAGGTGCTGTTGAAGGCACCGCCTTGCCTGTGGCAGCCTGTGTGACCGGCTGTGTCAATGTCCTGTGTGTGCCTGCGTGTGTGTCCCTGTCCATGTCTACGTGTGTGTCCCTGGGATACACCCTCAGCTTCACTAGTGGTTGAACCAACAAATGGGACAGCGGCAGTTACGTCCCTCAGCCTGGGCAGAGACCCCGTGTCCCCGGGTGCAGCCGTCTGGGCTCCAGCAGCTTGGCAGGACAGGTCCTGACCTGGTGCTGCTGGAGGCAACAGCCACCCCTAACATCCTTTAACAGACAATAGTGCTATTTTGCAGCCCAGTTAAAGTGTGCAAGGGTAAATACAGGAGAAAGGAAAGAGAGGTCACCCTCGACTTTTACAGGAAAAGTGAAAGTCTATCTACTAGCTTCCTGAGAGCTTAATAATACACCTTGCAGAGATCAGAAAAGCACAGAAAGACTTACCAGAACAACTGAAATAAAATGCACATTGTATTTTCTTTTTTTTGGTATTTCTGCATAATAAAAATAAAAGAATAATTACATTGGGCCAAAAAAAAAAGCTTCAGCTTCTTTAGTCATCCCTGAATAATCAGTAACAGGAATAGTAGAATAGCATAAAAAAGGTAAGTACAGAAGAGTATTTCCTCTGGTATACTGTCTGTTTCAAGAGTTCCCAAGCCAAAGATTGTACCTCTGTGTTTGTGTTTGATAATGTTTAATGGACATTTTTCTATAAATTTCTATAAATCACTTTTTGAACATACTTCTCCTTTTGTCAAATACAAGGTCTTGCATCATTTTTATGAAGAAAATACTTTCTTTTACTTGTTAATCCTACTTTCTAATCCTTTCAGTTGCTACAACCTAATTATTCTTCTTTATATATCTGCTCCATGTCATTCATGACTTCATGCATTTAACAGTATTTTTCATCCACACTTTAAAATTTTATCCAACATTGGATTCTCTCAGCCATTCTTGTTACCCTTTTCTGCTCTTATTCTCTTTTTACTGCACTGTCTGTGAGAAGGGGCTGACCATGTACTTGCATGACTGCATGTACTTCTAAAGATGCAAACAGACAATGGCTTTATACAATGGCAGAATTTTGTTCTCTAATCTTATCCTAGTAACTTCCAAAATCCTTTTAGCCTTTCTGACTATATCTGAATAGCAAGGTGACATTTTTAGAGAATGTTTAATTCTAAGATCTCTTTCTAAAGTAGTATTAGCTAGCTTAGATCCTTCCTTAATCCCTTTTTTTTTTTTTTCCCCAAAAATATACCTCAGGGATTGTCTGACATACCATAAACATATGTGAAGTCCTGACCAACACTCTTATGCAGGGGGTGTTCAATTCCTAAGAATCCCTTTTGTGTCAAGGAAAACACTGAGACTGAAATTATTCTCTGCTTTCATCAGGACCCATTTTCTTAGTGTCTCTCTTTGTAGCGGAAACAGCAGCCACAGAACTCCATAAAAGTTTTGCAAATACTAAATCAAAACAAGGTAAAATAACTGGTTCTGAGTTGCAAAGTCACTTTCCTTTGCTCCTTCTGGGTGGAAAACCTGCCTGCTATTCATGGACCAAAAGAAAGCATAAAATTTCTAGTAGAAACTATCTCAGTCAGCATTTGCTGGTGCAGAAAACAATAGCAGAGTGAAAAACTTTAAAGTTTTGCTGAAGTAAATGGGTACCAGTAAGTAATAGCACTAATGGGTAACAGCCTCTCCTCCCAAATTCTTGCTGCTTGTGATTGTTCCCCTGAGTTTGTACCTCTTGGGTAGCTCTTTCAATCCATTGGTCAAGACTCAATGTCTTCAACAATCTTCTCATTTTATCTTTACTTGCTAATATGTACTGCATTTCTTCTTCTTCCTATCAGATGTATGTTATGTTGATGAAAACTTCTACTCTATGTCACTGTGCTGCATTATTTTTTAAAAAATATGCTTTAAGAATATGTTTAAAGAGTCAGAGCCCTATCTTGTAGAATATAAATCAAAGGGATTCTTGCCACTGAGCTCTAAGAACCACACCTTAGAACCAGCACTCAAAATTACTCCTTTCAGAAAAAGGTTATTACAGAGGTTGGTGCAAAGGTACATGTATGTTAGGTGTCTGAAACTAGCTTTTGAAGTAAGTTTACTGTTAAATGCTTAATGTATTCAACATCCTTTTCCCTACTGCTATGCGTATTTATTAAATACTTTAAAAACATATAATAATAGCTTTTAATTTAAAGAGCTCCACAAGTAATTGTCTTGCCTCTCAAAAATGTACAATATGTGCATTCTGTTGTGGTTTTGGGTTTGTTTTTTGAAGTTGTTTTTTGAAGTAGTTCAGCACATATGCTGAACCTTGACATTTTTCATATATTCACAGAACGTTAGAATTAGATTGTATTGGGTTTATGTGGCAGGGTTTTAGTAGAGGGAGTAGGGTTGGGACTACAGGAGTGACTTTGTGAGAAGACACCAGAAGCTGCCCCCATGTCAGACAGAGCCAGTTCCATCTGGCTCCGGGACCAGCTTGATGCTGGCCAAAGCTGCACCAACCAGCAATGTTGGTAGCACCTCTGTGATAACATATTTTTAAAAGGATAAAAAATGCTGTGCAATGGCAGCTGTGAGAGAGGAGTGAGAATATGTGAGAGAAACAACTGTGCAGACACCAAGATCAGAGAAGAAGGAGGTGGAGGAAGTGCTTCAGGCATCAGAGCAGAAGTTCCCCTACAGCCCATGATGAAGATCACGGTGAGGCAGGTTGTCCTCCTGCGGCCCGTGGAGGTCTGCAGTGGAGCAGATACCCACCTGCAGTTCGTGGATTACCCCATGCTGCAGCAGGTGGGCATGAACTGAAGGATGCTGCAGCCTGTGGCAAGCCGAAGCTAGAGCAGCCTCTCGGCAGGCAGTGCTGCCCGTGGAGAGGAGCCCACTCAGAAACTGGTTTTCTGGCAGGACCTGTGGCCCCATGAGGGACCTGTGCTGGAGAAGCCCTTTCCTGAATGATCCATGCTGGAGTAGTTCTTGAAGAACTGGAGCCTGTGAGAAGGACCCACACTGGAGAAGTTTTTGAAAGACTGTATCACATAGGTGGATCCCCACACTGGAGCAGGGGAAGAGTGTAAGGAGGAAAGAGCCACAGAGGCGAAGTGTTATAAGCTGACTGCAATCCCCATTCCCCACCTTCCTGCACCACTTGGGGTGCAGGAGGTAGAATGAAAGGATGGGGCAAAGTTTTTTTTTTAGTTTCTTCTTATTTCTTATTATCTGCTCTGTTTAATTTGCAATAAATTAATTTCCCCAGGTTGAGTCTGTTTTGTCCATGACAGTAACTGCTGATTTTTCTCCCTGTCTTTATCTTNTCTATTCCAGTCTG
Source organism: Burhinus bistriatus (assembly GCA_013397275.1). Lineage (NCBI taxonomy): Eukaryota > Metazoa > Chordata > Aves > Charadriiformes > Burhinidae > Burhinus > Burhinus bistriatus. The sequence continues at coordinate 11,908 of VYXH01011106.1, read as the reverse complement.
AACACTTCCAGCTCTCTCAGCCTCTCCTTATGTAAGACGTGCTCCAAGCCCTTAATAACCGCTCTGGCTTTCTGCTGGACACTGTTCATTATGTCTCTGTCTCTTTTCTACTGGGGAGCCCAACAGTGGATGCAACACCCCAATGTGCACCATCAGGATTGAGTGGAGAGGACTGGATCACCTTCCTTGACCTGCTGGCAATGGTTTTCCCAGTGAAGCTCAGGAGGCTATTGGCCTTCTCTGCCATATAATGTGTTGCTAGATTATGGTCAGTTTGTTATCCACCAGGACCTCAGGTCCTTTCCTGCATGGTGTCCCTTTTCTGGAAGGGAAGAAGGCAGACTAAATAGTTTCAAAACCCTGTGTAGACTAAAAAGGGAAGCAGTAGAACTTGGTCATTCTGTTGATGCAAGAAGTATGCTCAGAGATTCACTATATGAACTGGAAATGAAAGGTGAATATTTTCATGGTGTCTTAGATCAAGCTTCCCATGCTCTGTGTTTGTGCCCTTATCTCTCCATTATTAGATCCACACTTAATCTATATTTACCAAGTACCCACAAAGTAACAGAAAGCAGGTTCTCTCAGGTCAGAAAGTCAGAAAAAAAACTCATAATATTATTTCTTCACAGAAAGGTAGGTAGATTAAGCATTGCAGATAAAATTTCTATTATTGAACATGGCTAAATCCATGGGGTGTACTCTCTTTCCCTTGCAGAACAGAACAAGAAGCTACTCATAGTTACCATCCACAAGGAACACAAATTGATTTATGGCAAGAAGAAGAGAGAGAGCAAAACAAAGCATTATCAGAAAAAATAACTTTCTTCATAAATGCATGGTCTAATTTTGACAGAGGTCAAACTTTTCGTAACTTGCCAGAAGAAAGGTAACAACCTCACTCTCTCCTTTGTGGCTTAATGGAAACTGATAGATACAGATGTGTCCAGGCCTTGATTCTCATATCATTTACACCCAGACATTCAGTAGTGGCTCTGTTTTAGCCAAAGATTATACAGTGTGACAATTTTAACACAGGCAAGATTCTGCTGTCTCTCAGGAAGGCAAAGAGGAGCAAAGGGATCTTTTGCTTTCTGTTCCTTTCCGAGAGAAAAGAAGACAGTCTGTCAAGGAACATGAATAGGCTTCCAGGGCTATGGAAACTGAAGGGATTGCTGCTTTTGAGCAGACAGTTGTCTTTTAAAGGTTCATACATTATTGAGGGTGAGATGTTGCTGAATGAGTTCGGGGACAAGAGTTAATACTTGGCAAAACTGCCTAGGTCAGGCTACAGTGCATATAATGTTCTACATACCCTTCATCGACCCAGAAACCCGAAGAAATTAAATGTTCAATATATTTCACATTTCCTCTTGGGAACATTGTGCAAGGGATCACTGTAGTGGAATGGGAGCAGAGACTGAATTTGAGAGAAAAGATATTCCCCTTCTGCTCTTTCAACTGGTTCAAAATATGTGAGATACATGCAAGTACTCTGCTAGTATCTTTTGTATCACTTTCTCCTCACAAACTCCATCCCACAGGATCTTTCTTTCAGAATGTTAATGGCCACAAGAACATACCTTTAGCTGATGAGGTTCCACTTCTGGTCTAAATATTTTAACTGGAGGCCGCCTGATTCAGAAATGGAAACATCCTTCCTGTCTCTCCATATGCATCTGAAATGTTTTAGCTGCTTCCTCACCCATGCACAAACTGAAGTCAAGCAAAATCTAAACGTCAGTGTTTGTTAGCAGACAAAGGCAGACACCTTGGACTGCACAGTATCTGCAGCACTTCAGCTGTGCAGTGATTTCCCACTGTTTTCAGTTATCACTTAACAACCTGGTGTGAAAGCCCCAGCTCCTAATACAATACTTACTTACAATACTTACAGATGTCAATAGACAAAAAATTCTTTACTGCCCCACTAAACATGGTTGCGTAAGCATGATACTTCAAGCTGCTACTGTTGCAGAAGTGCCCTGTGTAAGCTTAATTTTCTCTTCCCCTTTTAAGAATATGACAAGAAGAGACAGAGTAGTATGAAAAAGGTTTTAATGAGGCAGTTCTGTCTTTTATTGCAACATGAAATAACAAATCTCTGTTTATTATATACTGTTGAAAATCCTTATTTTATTGATAAACATCATGTAAAACAATAGGTACTAAATTACAGACCAGAAGCCGTAAATTGCCCATGAACTATTTAAATATAATGTTATGAACTGAAGAGGGAAGCTAAAGAAATATTTTGAAAGTCTCTCTGCAAAGTGTCCCCTTTATACCCGTGACCAAATAACACAGGCAGAGAGAGAAAACATTAAAGGAACAGTACAGGTGCTGAATCCTGAACCTCATGACTACCTGTTGCATAATGGAGTAGCCTGAAAGAAGGGCCAATACAGAAAGAGAAAAATAATACTGAATTACAGGAAAAAAAGAAGGAAAAAGAAAAAATACAGGTGATAGATGCTGACTTTCTTTTTCTACAGGATGACTACTTTTGAAAACAAGAAAGTGTCATTACTACATTGACAGCTTTCAAATCTCTCACTCCATTTCTGGTTTGACTCTTGCAGTTCTTCAACTTCTCTTTTTATTTTCTGACATGTAGCTGTAACAGGACAGAGAGTCGCATCAGGGCTGTTCTTGTCTTCCCAAAATCTTCTCCATTCTATTTACTTCTGCTTAATAACGGAAAATTCTGCCAAGTTAATGACGGATGACCAGTGCACATCTTTATCTGATCTCTCTGACACCGTGTCAAGGCTGCTAATGAATCTTTTTTCTTCACATTGCATACTTTAAAACATATTTGGACTTTTGGTGTCTTACACAAATTGTATCACTCAAACTGGAATATTTAGGTTTTCTCTTCTGTGTCTGAAGTTCTCCTAAAATTCTTTTACCAAGTGCTCTGTATTTGTGATCTCTTCACCCAGCTTATCTTGCTTTGTTCCTCCTGTTGCTTTTTATTATGCACATTAAACTGAACTTTTCATCTTGAAGCAAAAAGGCTATCTTTTTTACTGAATTTTACATTTTCATTTGACCTGACTTGACGTTACTTTATAAAAGCCTTCAACTCTTTCTCCCACTCACATCTCAACACCTCTCTTCAAATGACTTCCTTAGTGGGAAGGTCTTCTTCAGTGCTGTAAGACACTTCACCTACTCCTTCTAATTATTCTCCATAAACATTATTCCATTCTTCTTCTTTTATCTCTTTTAACTAAATGTCTAAAGAAAATCAACCTAAACTATCCACTTTGCTTCCACAGCTGCAGCAGCTTTACTACCACAATATCTGAGCATTTTCTGGCAGCTACTGCTTATTAAACAGAAGATGAAACTGCAGAACATTGATGAGAAAATTAAAGGACAACACTAAGGGTTCACCTTTTTGCCATGTCCCAGATCTTTGGCCCTTTGACATTTGGACCTGACACAGTCCTACACTATTCCTCTTTTTGCAGCTTACCAGCACTGAAATAAATTAATTTTAGTTATAAGTCCCTGACTCAGAAGACTCAATAATTTTCTTTTCAGAATACTTAAGAGAAGAATTGGGTATCAAGTTATAAAAATCTCAGTTAAAACACTGAGAGCTGTGACTCAACCTAAATTTTATGTACAGAAAGCATAACTGAAGTGTTTAATCATGCTTTAAAATATAAAGGAAGTTTTAAGCTGTGTCACAGCTTCATCCAATGTCTACTGTACACAGCAGTGAAAGGGCAAGTTTTACTGCATTTCAAATGGTATATCTAACTCAAGGAGATGGGACACCCACTGTTTTCTGTCAAAAAGAAGAGACAATCTTCAGTAGTCTGTAACTTATTCATTGGAATGTTTCACCATGTATTCTCAACACCTTAAAGCTGTTGCCAAACTTTTTCCTTTAAGAAAGTGCTTTTAAAAACTCCTCTCCTCCTCCAAGTCCCTTACATATCTTAGATTTTGAATATCGTTATCTGAAATGCATTTCAACAACTAAATTTCACAATTTAGGGTTTTTTTCTGAGATTATTCAGTAATATGTTGATGAAAAACATCACAGTCTTGGAGACTAATTTGTTTTGTGGTTTGGTTTGCTTTGGTTTGGTTTGTACTGCAGATAGTAACTTCTGTTGCTTCAGCTTTAAGATATTCTTTGGGGTGGGTTTGTTTTGGTTTTTTTTTGGTATTATTCCATAGTAGAAGCAGTGTGCTCTCAAAAGATAAAGCTTGGCATGGAGAGTGAGTGGCTGGTAGAGTAGAGAGGAAGCAGCAAATATTGGACTTTAATGATTCAAATTTAAAGATACTACGGCAACTTACAGCTATTCTACTAATGATTAGCTTTAACAGCCTTGAGGGAGATACTGATTTTCATGCTTTCCTTTCTACTGAAAAGTGTCAGAAAGCTGACAATATGAGATGGAAAGAAAGTATAACAAGGCAGAAAATATAGAAACTGCACAGCAAGTATAAAAAATAGTAATAATAAAAATAAAAAGACCACAGTAAATGAGGCATCAGAAAGTTGATTCCAAACACACTCCTAGAAAATCTGTCAGTGCTTCATAGCTGTCAGATTTCTGCTTTGTAAGTTGCTCTGTTATTCTGCAAGCATAAGGGAGGAATAGGGAAGAGATGAGGGGGTTTTCTACCGCACTAAACTTGGGATAGTTTCCCCAGAAAAGGCAGTTGCTTGGCTAGCTGCACAAAGATACAGAGATATCATATCCTTAAATTTTATGGATAAATATCCAGGCAACTTAAGAATTTTATCATCATGCATATCACAGATCCATTCAGTACCTACTCAGCTTTTTCACTGAGATCTAGAAGAAAAATTGAGTTTCAGTAATTAACGTTGTATGGAGAACTAACAAACAGAAGGCAAAACCTGCACTGTATGAACTAAGGAATTTACTTTGTAAGCACATAAAATATACCTAACATTATATTAAGTCATCCTTAGAGTTGGGGTCAGAAGGCAATACTGATGCCATAGAGATGGTACCATGGCATATGACTGCAGTGAGACAGCACTCTCTTCACGTATCGTCTTCATGTACTGCAGAAACAGATTATTTCTTCTTTATTTTTCAAAATCTGTTATAATTAAAATTCTCTTGTTTTGCGGATTTTTTTTCCCCAGGAATACACACAGTCACAAAAATGGTCATCTTTTGCAAATTTCTTCAGTATTTGCCTGAAAGGTAGACTGAAAACTGATTTTCAATTTATTTTAGAGTCCTAGCTCATAGCTAAATTGCAATTTCGTTCATTTATTTTTCTTTAAAGAAAGTTTTATCAGACCTCTTGCCTTAATTCCTCATATGCAAAATGTTTATAATAAAAGGAATAATAATAAGTTCATCAATACTTGTGATGTATTCTAAATTTTAGATCTAAGTTTTTGGCTCCTGTCAGTAACAATGGTGTTTTATTCGCTGATATAATAGTTGATTTCTTTACTGACACACAGAGTAACAAGAAAATGATGAAAGTGGCACAAGCGCTCTACTTCCCAATTAAGAATCCTAGTCATTTGTTTAAATTATGCCAAAAATAACTAGAGGTTAATAATAGAGTGAATTCTTAATTGCAATTCTTTCTTGCCTCTTGGCACAGACAATACTCATTGTTATACTTTAATTTGCTACATCAAATTAAATTCTTTGTCTTCAGTCCAGAACGGTCTTTATGTTTGTTTAATGACACTTGCATCTTCTATCCGCAAAGATATTTGGCTTACATTAAGAGCAGTTATATAATTCACCCTGTGCCCCTCTAGTAACTATTTAGGTGCCTGTTAACATGAACACTCTGTTCTTAACCAGCAAGAAGGTACAATAAACCATAAGTCAGATTCCCTTCTTGCTTACCATGAAGCAAATCAGGAATATATCTCTTGAAATCAGTGAAATTAAGAAGAAACAGTCTAAAAAGGAGAATTAGTCTGACATTTATCTAGTAGTATCAATGCAGTTTTTACACACAGGACTAATTATGTTTTAGAAGTAGATCTCTTCCGTGGTTTCAATGGCATGAATTTTCTTTTCAAAGGAACGTCGTAAATATTTCTGTTCAAGACAAAAACTATACCTTAGTCATTGTATGTGTGCACAGTGTGTGGTATGACAGAACCGTGTTCTCACCTGGAAACTCCAACACTACATTAATAGGCTTGCCAACAATAGGCTCAATCTAATCTATCAAGGATAGAGGGAAAAAAGCTTCACAGCCTCTCAAGAGAACTTTGCCATTACGGAATTCTCAAAAAATCCTGTCAATAGGCACCTGGAAAAGTTTTCATATAGTCAGAAATGCTTTGAAAACTTTGTAAAAAATCAAACGAGTATTTTTGTGGACCTAATTTCAGGGAACAAAATTAACTGCAGCTAATTTTATATGTGTTTTCACAGTTCCATTAGACGATATTAAGCAATTGGAACATTTCCATGTTTTAACTAAGAAACTGTTTATGCCAATGTTACTTTACAGGTTGGATCAGGGAAGAAAAGAGTTTAGAAAGTAGTGCATTAGCTGTCTTGCCTTGAAGCAATTGGATTTGATTAATTGTCTCGGCATTACTAATGAAAAAAAAAAGCCTATTAGGAGCCCAGTAACCTAAACAAGAGTGGCATACGAAGGATTTTGTCAGTCTATAAGCAGGTGCCAGACCTAACACCATTAGGGAAAAAGGGTTTGATTCCATTTTTATGCCTCATCTAGACTTGATGGCAAATCATTAATGCTCAGGACTACATATCTCTTGGCATATAAGACAAATTGTGGAGATGCTTGATTTGTTTGCTCAAGGTTTATTGTGTGGTTCCTGTGATGCATTTATTCTACTAAAAAGGGGATGGCCAGGAAGAACCTGTTCGCCTTGCCCTGGCTGAACACAAAGAAACATCTGGTATTATCGGGTGGAGAGAAATCCCTTCCCTCTCACCAACTGAACATAAACTGAAATAACAGTTCTGGAGAAAGACAGCACTCAGATGGTTCATAGAAGTGTATGGCATCCTTGCTGCAGGAATCTGAGCTACTTGTCAAGCCTGAGGTATGAGAGAAAAAAAGAAAGTTTCCTAGGGACCCAAAGGGGACTGGGTAGGTGTTGACCAGGAAACCACCAAAAGATGCCAGACTGCATAGCAGAACCAGAGGGAAGGACAAGCCCTGCAAGGACAAAGCAGACAGGGAACATGGGACTTCTTTTCAAGCCTCCTGTTCAGGTTGTTTCAAGGCAGCACTTAAGGGTTTACTCTCAAAGTTATTCTATTTTCATTTAGTATAAAATCATTCAAATAAAGCAGAAATTTAGAAACAGAAACCTTTTCTCTGATGTATTCACTTCAAAAATGGGAAAAAAAAAAGGAAGGACTCTCAGCTCCACCTTGAGGATCACAGGATCTCATCACAGCATAGATCATCAAGGGTTTTACAAAGAAACAAATCCATCAACTTAACAATTGGTTAAAGCATGGGAGACATGTCTTCACATCTCTACATCACTACAGAATTCTTTTGTATCTAAGGACAAATCACAAAGATTCTTTGTGCTTTGGGTCTACATTTCTAAAACAAGAACAAGTGGCAGTTTCCTCCTTGCAGAATTTTGCCTTTGTAACTGTTTGTAGATATTTCAGCAGTGGTGACTACATTTATACCATAAAATGGGCAGGGGAAGAGAGATGCAGCTGAAACTGAAAAGAATGGGTGGGCCCTAGAAGGTCAGTCAGGAAAATGTACACTGACTAAAAGGCCATAGACTTTTGAAAGTTCCCTGTCAAATGATGATAAAGTATTGGCAAATGGCTTCAGGTTCAAAACTTGTAAAAGTGCAACTTTTCATAGGAAACAGGTTGATTTTACAAATCACTGAGAGAAGCTACTTTAATCGGAAATGGTGTGAACTACACAAATATGACTATTCTCCTGAGTGTTATCACATCCCACTTGTTAGCATAGACTCTGCCAAAATAAGATGTGTTTTAATAGACTGAAAAATCATAAGTCCATATTAAGTTTTCTATTACAAATTAAGTCCCTGACTGGCCCTTGGGAAATTCTTTGTTCCAAGCACTTAGCTGACAATATTTCCCTCAGTGTTCATTGCCTTTCATGTACAGTCAGCTCTTATTCATTACTCGTATTATGCAGAGCCAAAATCTCCATTTATTGACAAGGACCTCATAAAACTAAGCATTACACAAGCATTACCAAAAAGATGATCTCTTCCCCAAAGAGTTTCCATTCTAAATGTAAAACATCAAACCGGAAACAAGGGACCTGCTTAAACAGTCAGTTTGCAGGCAATTTTAGCTCACTGACAGAGGATTCTACTTAGAAGCTGCAGGCAAGAGGAAAGCAAGCAGTGGACAGTAGAAAAAAAGGGAGAGGAAGAAGACAGCATTAGTATCCTCTGGGAATTGTACAAATTCTTCCAGCTCTGCCATTTTGGGAGTCATTAATAAAGTAAATTTTAATGTGCATAATTAGGATAGAAGGTGAATATTGCAGGTGTTGGAAAATCTTTTGTGTCGTTACAATAGACCTTTTAGTATGGTTATGAAAGATGTTATTAAAGAAACCTGTCTTAAACAAGACGCCGAGACTCATTCACATCAACATTGAACAAAGAATCTGCACTCCATAAACACTGAACTGTGGAGAGGTCAGCCCCACAGAGAGATGTGTAACAGAGGCTGATGGAGTCTGCAGCCAGCAGGGTCTAACCAGTTCTCTGAGAGAATGGGAGGTACTAATGAATATCTGCACTAGGGCTGAGGGATATGCCAAGAGCAAGGAAGAAAATATACACAAGGTCTTTTCCTTAGGTATTTGTCTTTCTGTACGCTGTTTATTTTTTGGCAAAAGAAAATATATGTCACTGCATGTCATCACTTATACATAATCTCCAAAAGAAAAATCATATAGGTAGATGGCCCTTCTGGATAATGACATTAACCACCTGGATTCTGAGTGGGATCACAGCTAATCATTCAACCTTCCTCTCAGTCTTTGAATGGAGGGAAATGGAGTGACTGGAAGGGATGAGCCTATCTTGGGTTCTGTTTAGCAAAATATATCTCAGAGAAATGCTGATGAGAGACTGCACAGCAATTCTTACAGGAAGCTGTGACGTATTAGCAGTAAAATTTCATTTACTGACAGAAACTTCCTGATGAGACAGATGTCTGAGTTTCAGGACTGGCACCACAGAGAATATCTGCCTACTGAAGCAAACAAAGATATCACAGAATGTCTAAAGTAGAAAGCATGTAATCACCAGCATCCCACTTAGGAAGCCAGAACTGTAAAGTTCTGCTTTCTGTAAGCCAAGTATTGATACATATTTGATACATACCTGTATCAAATATGCTCATCACTGTTCAGCACCACTGTTTTAAAGTAACTCATACACTGTTTTCTCAAACTGCCTACCAGTTATTCAAGTACACTGTACTACCCCTCATCCCCTTTTCCCAGCAAAAAGCAATTACAACAAAGAAAAAAACCCAATTCTATTACTTGGCATAAATTGATGACAGAGTCACTAGAAGATTTTGATACAGTTCCATGCTGTGATGGTGATAGCATCTGCTTCTTGAATTTCTCTTCCATGGATCTTTGGCACAAAACGCAATTTAGATTGTCTTTCAGTAAAGCTAGGAGAATAACTGAACCTAAACTTAAAAAATAAAATCCAAACTTGATGTTCCCAGATGGGTCCATACGGGTTTGGATGAAACACTGGTTATTCTGGTTATTGTGAAATCTTTCAATAATTAAATTTTCTATTTGAAAAACAGGGAAAATGTTAACAATCTTCCTTCTGAAAGAACAGTTGAGGTAAAAATTGGTAAGATACTAAATGCCAATTGCACAGTACCTCAACACCACACAAAGATTACCTCTCTGAAATGCCTGTACACCAACACACGCAGCCTGGGGAATAAGCACAAAGAACTACAGATCTGTGTGCAGTCGCAGGACCACGATCTCATTTCAATTACAAAGACAAGGTGGGATAACTCATATGGCTGGAATGCCGTCCTGGAAGGCTACGTACCTTTTAGGAAAGACAGGCCAGCAGGGCAAGGTGGTGGAGTTGCTCTCTATGCAAGAGAGCAGCTGGAATGTATCAAGCTCTGCCTAGGGGTGGATGAAGAACATGTTGAGAGCTTATGGGTAAGAATTAAGGGGCAGGCCAATACGGGTGACACTGTTGTGGGTGTTTACTACAGACCACCGGATGAGGAAGAGGAAGTTGATGAGGCCTTCTACAGACAGCTGGAAACAGCCTCAAAAACACAGGCCCTGGTTCTCATGGGGGACTTCCACCACCCTGATATTCACTGCAAAGACAGCACAGCCAGGTGCACACAGTCCAGGAGGTTTCTGCAGAGCATTGATGATAATTTTTTGACACAGGTGGTGGAGTAACCAACGAGGAGAGGTGCACCACTGGACCTTGTGCTGACAAACAAAG
>VYXH01011105.1:115158-127918 GCA_013397275.1 Burhinus bistriatus | reverse complement strand
CTATGATTCTATGATAAGTTATTTTGTGTAAATGTCTATAGGGAACAGTGCTGGAATAGTTCCAGGGGAATCAAGAGACTGAACTTTTGCAGTCTTGTTTTACATCTTTAGACAGAAGTATATTTCATTTTCGACAACCTATGGATGTAGCCTTGTAATACAGTATTGTCACTGTTAGCGATAGGCCATAAGCTTTTGTGGTGGATTAGCCAAAGCTAACAGACAAACTCCCACCCAACAAGTAAACTCTTGGGTCAAGGCTAAGACAGGAGATTAAGGCAATCACTGTTGCAGGCAAAACAGACTTGAATTAAGGAAAAGTAATTTCTTGCCAGTTACAGTGGATGTAGGTAGTGAGAAACAAAAAAGGAAACATTAAAGCAACACCTTTTCTTCCCCCTTTCTCAGGTTCAACATAACTCCTTCAGTCCTAACTTGTCTACTCCACTCCTTGAGCAGTGCAGGGGGATGGGGTTACACAGTTCATAGCAGTTTCTCTCTGATGTGCCCTCACAGTCATCCTTTTCCTCTGCTCCAGCATAGTCTCTCCACAGGTGGTAGTTCCTTCATCCATCTGCTCTGGCATAGGCCCTCCGTGGGCTGCAGGAAGATCTTGACTCCAGTGCCTGAAGCACCTCCTCCTTCTCCTCCTCTGACCTTGGTGTTCCCTCTGCTGCTTCTCACTCCTTTCTTTCCCCTTGTCCTCTCTCTGTCCAGTGTTTTTTATCCTTTCTTGAATATGTTTTCCCAGAGGCACCACACACGGCTGATGGGCGCAGCTTTGTCCTGCAGTGGGTCTATTTTAGAGATGGCTGGAACTAGCTGTCTCCAGCATGGGGCAGCCCTTGTCTCTTCTCACAGAGGCCACTCTTGCAGCCTTATCCCCCCTACCAAAACCTTGACACTTACACTCAATACAACTTTGTAATAAATAATGATGACTGAGGCTTTTCAGGTTTTGTCTGAACTTGACCAACCTGCAGCTTTGCTTTAATTGCTTTAGCCATGACAGCACATTTGGTAATTAGCCAGGTGACTATGGCTAATTTGTTTTGCTTTTTGTTTATAGTTGCACAGCACCAGTATGGTTTTAGATAGATAGCAATAATAAATAGTTATTCCATATAGAATGCCATGTTTATGCCCCTAACATAATGATGTACTATAGAGCAATATAGGCATGGTATGATAAAGACCTTGAAAAGCGGAGACAGGATGTGGTGTACAGGCGTGCAGGTATGGGATGATAAGAGGCTGGTACAGGGCTGGCAATGGAGCCCCCATGGTTATAACTAACTCATCAATAGCCTGTTAAAGACATGCAGACCTGGAGATGGACAAAGCTTGTTTTAGGTGTAACCATGTAAATTTAGAGGTGGTGAAGGACACCAGATAATCACAATTCATTGTAACATGTCTCCCCCCGCCCCCTGACAACTTTCCTCCCCAAACAGGATGAAACCACTGGCCTCAGGACCCAGAGGAGCAGGGGAAAGGTGAACACAATTCCAGGAAAGAGGCAGAAACCAAGAAATATGTGCACGAGTTTGACTGTATTATTACTATTATTGAGAATTTTCCTGTATAAAAGTATTCTAACTGTCCAATTCTTTCTTTCTTTTTCTGTAACAATTAGATCTAGACTAATAATGGTTAGACTTTTAAGACTGCAGTTATAGTAACAATAAATTCTTGGATTTATACACGTACATATTGAAAATGTGCTTCCTCTTTGCTCATAGTCAAGATATTGAGGGTAACACCGTAAGATAAGGGTTGAATTGGGAAAGTCTTGCATGAACATAAACTCTTAGACTTTAAAGAGACTTTTGTAAGGAAGGTTGCTTATTTAAAAAAAAAACCTGTCAAGTGCTTTCCTGTTATCAGGAAATGTGGACAACCTATTAGGGCTAGTGATTGCTAACCCTCTGGGTGGTGGCTCTGTGACTCAGACTTTTGGTCCCAAGTAGCCTTCAGGAGCCTCCACAAATATTGTCTCCAGCTCTTAGAATGTACTATAAAATATACAGGTGTAAATTGTGCCATAACATTTCATTTCATATACACTAACCAAGGGGGTTCTCAAACTCTCTTTTTGTCAGATATTACAGAAGAAAGTTCATTCCTGTCACACAGAGAAGCAGCAGCAACAGCTGGAGAATGGTGGTTTGATCAGACTGGAGTTAAGTGCAACAAGCAGAAACCAATTTTTGTTTCAGGGTGAGGGAGGACACCATTGACCACTGATGGGGAGCCAGATGACCTGAAGACTCTTTTATTACTTTGGATATGCTTTGTTTTATAACTCCAAGCACACCACTTCACCCCTGTGATTCTCTGTTCCTCTCCTACCTATTTATCTGTTTTGTTTATTGAAATCATAGGCTTTTTAAAGCCATGAGTGCCTCTCCTATTTGCATTTAATGCTGGTAAAGTTTAAAGTTAGTAAATTCCTAATCTTGACTGGTGTGTCTTGCTGTTGCCGTGGTGCACAATGACAACAAAGTTTCTTTGATGAGGCAAGGAGATTTGCAATGAATAAGGAAGATACCTTTCTTTTTTGGTAAGAAAGAATACTGGCAAGTGTCAGAAATACCTAGGCAGCTATTGTTTAATATTTAATATCTCTAAAGGTAAAAGTACCAGCACAAATACATATGTTCTGTGGTGATGCTGGTAGCTTGTAGCTATTATATCGTCGGATACAGAAATACAGTTTCAGATCAAGTTCAACATGGTTTTACCTGATGACACAGAGGAGGTGCTGGATTGCCTGCTCTGACCGTGTCACTTGCAATGAGTGACTTTAATATCTATGCTAATAAAGATTGCTGCATCCTCTGTATAAGCTTGACACAAACCCCAGTGGCAGAGAAGGAACAGCTATCTAAATTAAACTGAATATGTCTTGATTGAAAATGAAGGGAATTATATTAACCATTCACCTGTGGGTACATGTCATATGCTACCCTTTGCTGAGTTTGCTGGTTTGAGTGTCTGGTATGCTAATGTATTTCAGGCTTTGACACAGCAGATAAGAAGCATCTCCATCACTGTGTGGAGACAGACTGGCAGTCCATCTTAATGGTTTACTAAAATCTTTCTTTTGCTCCTAGTAACTTGGTTTACTACAGGCATTTTGTCTACGAAATGCGTGTGACTTGGGTGGGGCTTGTCCTATTGATTTCTACAAGAGTGCACGAAAGTTCATGACAGACGCAATCCTCCGATAGCATATGAAATCTGTTTAAGCCAGAGGAAGAATACAGTATTGAAGGGATTTATAGCTGGCTTCAGAAGGCTTTATTTACATATAGAGATGTAATGAGGTTATAATTCTGCAAGAATTATTTACCAGTGTCTTATATCTTCATAGTGCTGCTATTGAGGTTTTTTTTGAGAGTGTCCAGAAGCCTTCGTTACAGAGTAGGATCACAACATTGTTTTTGCTGTACAAATATGGCATAAAAAGGACAACACAACCAGGTGGCCCAGGAGACAAGAAATGCAGAAGGTTGAATACTCCAATTCTCTTTTCCAGTCATGGAATTTATCCTCTGCCTGATATTTTCCTGCCATAATTTCTACATTTGCTAACAAGGATTGAGTTTATTTTCCCAATAAAGTGCTACAAAATCATAGGATAAAATAGTGATGCCATGGATTGGGCCACGTATTATATCCCAAACATTTCACAAATTGAAGCTGACCAGCTACATTTTGCGTTGGGCAGATCTGTGGCTGGAGTTGAATGTAAAACAGGGTGAAACAGCTAGAACAAAAGTATCAGGCTGTGTAAACCCAAATTTTTCTCTGACTTCTTCAGATTGTCTTCACTTTAAGTCTTACTGGTTGGGCTTTAAGTGAATGTGTGAATTTCATCCAAGAAGGGTGTGGAACAGGGCAATGATTTGCAATGCTGTTGCACTGTAGAGCAGATCAGTGCCGAGATATGTGAGAGGTATAGAAAAGGAAAACATCTACTTAAAACAGACATAGCAACAACTTCTCAGGCAAAACAAATCCAGTACATGTTCAGGCTCCTATCAGTAGCTTGAACTAAATGAATCTTTGCACTATGGCATAGAAAGAAATATTAATTTTCAGCACCTTCTGTATGATTATTCAGTCAGAAACTCTTAACTAAAGAAAACAAGAGAATCTTGCTCAATTATGTGGAAAAAGTGGTCACGCATTGCATTCTTTATGGAATTTCTTTAGTCATTGTCTTTTGTGCTGTGCTTTCCACACCACATGGCATATTCATTTTCTTTAGGAACATTGTTGCATCTCAAAAAAAATCATACCAAAAGAGTAAGTTAAGATTTATTTTTATTATTCACCCAGGGATTGTTCTTGAAACATTCTGATCCTTCAAAGCAGATCATTTTAGTGTTTATTATAGTATAGCATGCAGTTTAATTTTGCTAATTTAAAATCTATAAAGTACTGTAAGTGGCAACAGCAATTAATCATCGAAGTTTTCCATAAATCTCAGCTATATTTGAATCCAGATGTTAACATTTATAAAATCTCATTACAAAATCTTACCAGGAAGGAGAAAAAGTGATAGGAAACAAATTATGTTGAAAGTATACAATGAGAAGAACATAAAGATTTCTGGAATGACCAGAATAATGTGACATGTCCTCATGAGGAAACCAACATCCAATGCAAAGTGTTAATGTACATTTAATAGATGGCTTATGATAGGCACATTTTATTAAACCTCCAATTTATGATTTTGGTTATTTTTGTCACATTAATGTTGATTTTTGCTTCAGAAAAGCACTGCAAGTTGAAAGTCTTTTTCTAAACAATTTAAAGTGTTCCAAGTTGAGATACATTGTTTGCAGTGTATTATGATAAGATATATGCTTCAGTATCAAAATAGATTATTAAATGAAAATCAAGTTTGGACATTATCTTTGTCTTCTGTTTACCTCTGTGCATTTCTGTCAGAATGAAAACATTCAAGTTTTTCCTCTGTGTCTTAAAAAAGTGATTGCAACACTTGAGCAATAATTTTCCTGTTTACTCAACTTCCTTGTTTTCTAGACTTCCTGAACTTTGCATTGCCCTGGTCAGGAACACACTGGCTTCAACATAGTTTTCCTGAAGAAGCCTCCTAAAAAGGTCGTTTTTCAGTAGATACTAGTTCTGCACTGTATCGAATGCAAGTCCATACATTTCTTGTTTGACCAACTGCCCATTTGAATTAGGATATCCACCAGGATAATGCATATGGATAAGCTGGAATCTAATGCAAGGCAAGTTCAGGTAGAGATTTAAAGAACTTTAGTCTATGTGTTAATGCTTAATGCTGAGTTTACTCAGCTCTCACTGACTGTAAACCCTCATTATTTCACTTAGAATAAGGTTGTGCCTCTGGGTTGTCTTACCTCATGGTAATTCAGTCCACGTGACCATCAGTCAGTCTTCTTATACTGACATCTGTGGAAGAGTAAACAGGAATCTTCAGACACAATTTAGCTCTAAAAACTACATGTGAAGTTGAGGCCACATTAATGATTAGATTAATGCTTGATATTCTTTGTCAAAATCAGTTTAATTTTTAATCATATTTTGCCTAAAGGTTAGGAACAAAAAGCATCTCCAAAGTGGTCTGAACCTATCTTTATATGTAGCTATATGCTGAACACATGAAATGGTAAATAGGCTTATCTTTTGAAATTCAGTAAATTATATTTAGCTAGTAATCCCTGCGGTCAGAATAGGGAAACCGTGTAGAGAGAATTGCCTAGCTGAAGAATGGTGAAAGCATGCACACTTGTATAACCCCTGTCCTTTGTAACAAAAATTACTTCTGAACTATATCACTGTTTATATGGCAAAAATGTCTGTTTAAGGAACAGGGGAAATGGATCGGGTTACTAGAAACTCAGGGGAAAATTCTCTTTAATGAAGCACATAAGAGAACATCAGTACTTCTTGTACCTTGCCTCTCTTCCTTTCAATACTTAGGAATATTAACGGCCATCTAGTCCTTCATGGTTAAAGAGTACAATAGTACGCTTTGTTGCAGTGATTGAATTTTTTCAATTTTCCTGTCTTTGCGATCTATTTCAGGCTGTATTTGTGTCTGTTTTACACTGCAAATATCATTGCTGCCTTTAGCATCACAATGGAAACCAAGGGTACAGACTAAATCCTGGGAAGATATCAAACACAGGTCAGGAGTACCGACAAAATGGGAAAGCCTGATTTAATATTCTGTAGTGGTTTACAAGTGTTTACAGCATTTACCCAGTTTCCTGGTCCAAGGTAGTAAGCAGCTCTCATGATCAGGAGCACTTACTGGAACCCAGTAGAACATGCTGGATGAATATTTGTTTTCACCATAGGAGAGGGCCACCTGTTTGGAAGGGACACTGATAACAGGAAGCAGGACATGGTTCCAGCAAATCATTCCTGACTGCTTAGATGTACTTGACCTCAGTAATAATGAAGGATGGTCAACGCTATCTGAAAAGCTCTTGAAATCAAGCGATTCTTAGGTGAGATTTCTATTCTATTCTGATTTTTGTCAAGCATTTGCCACTGTAAGGTGTTCATTTCAGAAAAAATTATCTGAGTTATGTAAATTCAGCATCTCATGGCCCCTTCTCTTTTTTTTTTTTTTTTCCTGTTCCAGATGGAAAATTGAGTTGTGGCATTTTTTGATCCTACTTTGCATTAAAATATCAAGACATATAAAATTTTGGATTAGGTACAAATATGCAAGGTATAAACCAAATAGTACAGTAAATCCAAAATGCAGGGATTAAATGAGATACATGCTAATACACTTCATAGTTATGAACATCTCATCTGAAAATGGCTTTAATGTGAAGCTACATCTATATCACTATGACCAATATGGTTACTAGCCTTGAGCAAAGAGTGTGAGAAGATTCAATGTCTTCAGGAAGGGCTCACACCCTGTGGCTGTAAGCATTCTCAGTGCATTTCACATTAATAATCAAATCAAGCTTTTTTGCAGTCTCACAGCTATCATCTATGGGTTATAAGTTTTCAGCTGATACTTCATCGGTCTAGGCGGAGTTTGAACAAAGGGATAGGCACAGACAGATTAGTCTCTTATGCATATGAATCACGAGTATCACATGTGTTTATATTAGAAAAAAAATGAGGTCAAAGAAGTAGAACTTTATGTAAAACCAGAGACAGCCCCTTTATACTAAATTTCTAGTCTCCTAGAAACACAGGGGCACAGCAAAGCACAAATTCACGAATAAGCTACATCCAAAAGAAACTAACCCTAAATTGCCCAATGTTTTTAAATCTTGGTTGAAAGCAAAGGTGTAGTTTGAGTGTTATTTCTTAGTTTGGATGATCTGTTTCACCATGCTTAACAGATATATCACATACTGATGAAAAGAAACTGCAGTAGAGAATTGCAGATGTTTTGCTTGTAGTAATATGATACCTACTAGAGTCCTCACTGAATAATCCACTATTGTTTAAAGCACCCCTTTATTTTAAGAAGAGTATTTTGCAAAACACTCAATACAAGGATTATTCTTTATTTGTACAATTAGCTTGCTATTACACATCAATTAACATCTTCAAGCATCAGTTCCCAAGTATCCCATTAGCGGACAAATGGTCTTTTATTTACCATTTTACTGCCTATAAATTTGAAGAACTCCTTAACATTTGTTGAACTGTCCTGTGGAATTCATATTGAGTAGGAATTTTTTAAAACTTTACTGATTAGATATTTAATTTGCTCTGATTTTATAGATCTTTGAGACCTCAGCAGACTGTTTATCATTTTTAAAAGCCTTCTGCTTTTCATATAAGTCTTTATGACTTAATCACATTGGCATCTGTTGCCCTTACCTGCATTTGGAATGACTTATATTTCATTTGCTAGTTTTTCCAAGTGTTTCTTGGATATTTTTTACATTTTCCTCAGGGGGAGGGGAGTGGTTTTTGATTTGGATTTTTTTTTCATGAATATCAAAGCAAAAATAAATCTTGTATTAAAAAAATCCTATTGCCATTTATATTCCCAAGAATCACATTACGTAAGGTCAAAGCAATTGTGTATTTTTTTTCTTTTAGTACTTACTCTGTTTCCTTTATTTGTATATCTTAACACAATTGAATTCCTCACAGCATGGCATAAATTAAGTGGGTTAATAGGCTTTTTAAAGACATATGATGATGTCAGCAGTCTCAGCACAGCATATCTACACAGAGACTGACACTAAAGCTATATCAGAGGCATTTCTCATCTGTCTTTTTAAAGGAGCAGTGTCTTTACCATTTAACTGCCAAGAAATGCAACATATTCCTCCTGTAAATACAGGTTGTTTGGAGTAGTTACCACTGATGTTCCTGCTGAGTAACTGCATTAGGATGTTTGTGTGCTGGTTTGTTTCATGCTCTCTAAGTTCCACACCTGGAATTTTACTTTTTGCAGCTGCAGTCACAGTATCATCTTGTGGTTGTGCCTGGCTCAGGGTCTGGAGCCAGCCTTGCTTGATGTATCACAAACAAGGTGCGTTCAGTTTTGTTCCTGAGCTTTACAACAACCTGTCCGTTTCCTCTTTCTATGCTTCCATGAGATGATAGGAACTGTGCCCATCGGTGTCACCATGTTACTGTGCTATACTGAATGGCAGCAAACATGATCTTTAGAATCAGTAATACATCTTCTTTTAGAAGAACTTTTAGAAGACCTAAGCTATTCTTCACATAAAACTCTTTTACCCCGCTAGTTTCTGGTAGTCCGGGGACCAACCTTTTCCACGTGCTTTCTGTACTTTATTAGTCCTGTTCAGAGAATGTTCTACTGGCTAAATGCTTGGCAATTGTTTTAATATCACAGGCATCTGGTCATCTGAATATTTTTTTTTCATATTTTGTCCTTCTGTGAAATGGTGCAAGGAATTTCCTGCTACAGGAATTTCTCTTCTGGGACTTTGCGTTACTTTCACAGCAGACCTTTGCAATTTTGTGATCTTGCACTGCAGACTTGCCAGTGCAGAAGGAAGCAGGTTGTCAGGAATGTTCTTTAAGGAGCTGTGATCTGTTCCAACTTGTACTTGGCATCCGAGCAAGGTGCACACTGTACCCATGAGAATTCTGCAACAGTGGTGAATAATACTTTTTTTTTCTCAGTTTAATTTTATTTCACTGCTGTCGTTGATTTTGAGGTCACTAGGCTTCTTTCCTGCAACAATTCTTGTGTTGTTTTATTGTCATTTGATTTTCAGGAGACAGGTCCTGTTTAGGGGGAGAGTTTTATCCAAATTGATGCTACACATTTTGTTTTCTGTTTCTTCAGCTCTTATAAACATCATATAATTTGGCTAATCTCAGTATTAAACTCCTTGGCTAAATCACTTCTGGCATGGATTCTAATGCTTTTTGAGAAAAGGCTTTAAATTGCTTCATTCAGGTCAAATCTGATGCCTCCTGTTTCTAGAAAGTGATCAGTGGGACTTACTCAACACAAACTTGCATTCTGTTTGATGCAGTCTTTGTGTGTGTTGCTGGTGAAGAGTACCATCAGATTTCTATCATTTCACCAATGCTGTTTAATGCAAGAAAGAGCCTAGTGCCAATTTGAATACCTGTTAGTTAATATTATAGCATTTCCCCCCTTTTTTTTTGGACTATTTGTTGTGCATAAGCTATACAAAGAACACTCAAGAGAACAATCATTTTCCCTCGCAGACTATGAGCTGGCAATATTCAGACTGAGCATCCAGTACATAAATACATTGCTTGCCAAAATGTAAAGTGGGTACACCACGTTAGTGCTTGCACCTCCTGAGTTAATACATATGTGAATAAGATGGTGCCTTTCTTTTCTACTACATCAGCTAATCCATGCCAGTTGCCTCTTGACTTTTCAGTTATGGCACACATGCTACTTTGGACACTGTTCTTAATTACAGTCATAGTGGTATACTCACTGTTGCCTCTGCATTTGAAAACACGCCCATTTGCAATGTTCTGGTAGGCATCCTACACCTTCAGAGGCATCAGGAAATTTTTCCCAAATCTTCTCTGATGTGAGACATCCTTTTGTGGAGCTGGGACTCTGTATGTGCTTCAGTTCCGCTACTGGGAAGCAGTAGCAGTGATAATCACTTTCTGATACTTTTTGGGGGATCTAAGTCAATTTAGATTGAAAACTCTTCTAGGATAAAAAAATTCCTGTCCCTGCATGGTGATGGTCTACTCTTCTCACTAGCATTTATAACATTTTGCAAAGAGTACAGAAATTATTTGCTAACTTACTACAGGTACACAGTAGAGGATTGCTATAAAAAACACTACCTGGGTAAGTGTTGGCAAATCCAAATCTTTTAAAAGCATGCTCTATAGGCATTTATCCCACATAGGGCTCAATCCATCAGGAACTAACCTTTAAAAAAAAAGAAGAAAAAAAGACTGGGTTTTTTTATATTATGTTTTTTTTATATTATAGTTCTTTTAAAAATAATCTCTTAAATCATATGATGAGGTAGAAGCTGGTTCACTTTTATGCTTTCAGTGCAGAAAAATAGAGATGGTATTTTAACACAACCTCTGAGTGGAGGAGCCATGTCTATAAAACGTTCTCCTGCAAAGTAATTTTTCAGTGGTCTAAAAGCTACACTGCTTTTAGCAGAAAACTTTATTTGTTAACATAACCACATCTCATATTACATACACTTTTAATAGAGCTTCTCTAGTAATTTTTGGAGAGAACATAATACTCTCTATGGCTAAGAAAGCACCCCTCTTGGAATCTATGATCACAAATTTTGATTTAAATGAAGGTTTTTTTCAATGAAGTTTTCCCCCAAATTCCGTTTTATATATTGTCAGATGTTCAAGCATGTGGGCAGGAGCATGATACTGTATGTTTATTTGTCTACCTATGCTTGAAAAAAGGAGGTTGAAACTCCACGTGAAAACTTTTTGTGCCTCTGATAGTGTCAGTAATGAGCTGCTTGAAGGACAGAGGTATTTTCAACCATTTGTTTTGAACTTTCAAATGCTGAGTATGTTAGCTGAGCATATTTGGCAGGTAATTGTTTGGTTTTTTTCTGTGAACCAAATCATTCAACATAATAGCTAATACACTTTCAAGCATTCAAGCGAGTGCAAAGAAGAAACAGAAGAAAAAACATTTTTTTCTTTCATGCAATAAAGCTATAGCAAAACTAATGAGCATGAGATGACAGAGGAAACAGGAGAATGTAATTCACATGAGCAAGAATATGTATTTGCTCATGTGGTATTATGAAGGCAAAAAGGGGGCGATCAAGTAAGCAATATTTGTGCAAATCAATTGAAACCCTAATGGTCATTCTCTGTGTCTTGTAGAGGGATGGAAATGAGGGGAAGAATGAACTTCATTTAAAACTGCAGTTGTGAGTAATGTACTGATGTTAATTTAGAAGAGAGAGTACTGTTGTGTTGGTGGTTTTTTCCCCTGGGATTTTATTTTTCCTTAAGGAATTTCCTTGTTTTGCTTCCGCAGCACTGCAGAACTCTAACAGAAAAGAGAAACTGTGTCTGCTTTTTTGTCTCTGTCATATCAGGGGCTTGAATAGCTGGCAGCAGACCTGGGTGAATGGCAATAACTTTATTTTTCAGTTGTGAATTTTCCTGCAGTATCTGTATGGTTTTCATTTTGCTCTACTTCCTTCATTATATCGCATTGCATTCATACATTGATACCACCTCCTGAAGACTTTTTTTTTTCAAGTGATTAAATGCTGTTGGCTTTGCTCAGAGGCAGAGCAACTGACGTATCCTGTATTGGACCATTCAGATGGTAGAAAAAGATAATATTTTCTGCATCAATAAACAGCTTGTTTTGGAAAGAGTACTTTAGACATATTGAGTTTAAATATGCACAGATGAGAACAAAAATAAGTAGAGAAACAGAATATATGCTTTCATAAAAGAATTCAAAGCAGTTGAACATCCTTTCACTAATTCAGTGGAAAAGCACCCTTTTCCACTTAAATTGTTTCATACTTTCTTTATAGCATCCTCTGTCAGTATTCATATGTGCAAAGCATATTTTTCTTATTGAATCAGATACTTAAGCATGTAAAAGATGTACATTAGTTTCCTGTATGCAACAATTTTTTTTCAGTATGTGAGGTGTATGCATGCCCATTTTTAATGTAAGATATATGTGCCAAATAACTTTTACAGCCTAATACAGCCTAAAATGTATTAAGATTACACCAATGTATTCACTCTATAACTATTTGCTTCCAAAGAAAAATAAATCTTATTTCTTTGTATCACCAACCACTTAAAAATGACTACTCATGTACACAGCACAGTTTTACTGTACTAGAAGTTTTGAAATTAACAATTAACATTAAGTAAACAGAACTGAATGTATTTCCCCGTTTTTAAAAGCTATCCTTGAGTATACCATTCTGATTAACAAGATAATAATCTCAATATTTCTTGAAATTTTCCCTCTTTCTGGTAAATCTAATGACTGCTGGCCTTTGTGGAAATTTGGAAATGAATGTTTTTATTAGTAGTCAAAACTACAAGGAATAAAATAACAATAGACTTGTTGGCCTGACAGGTAGGCAGGCACACTCAGAGAGAAGACTCCTGTTAAACTGCATGTTTGCAAATTGCTGCAAAGTCTGGCCACAGTTGTATTTGTCAACAGCAGAATGTGCAAATCTTGAAAGTTTCTTGCTGGGAGATCCAAAAAAAAAAAAAAAAAAAGAACACAACACACAATTGCCCT
>VYXH01011105.1:32220-115153 GCA_013397275.1 Burhinus bistriatus | reverse complement strand
TGAAAATTCTGAAAGTTTTTTGCTGGGAAATCCAAAAAAAAAAAAAAAAAGAGGACCCAACATACTATTGCCCTGAGGAATTACAGCAGTTAAGCCCATGTCCTAGCAACAAGTGTCTTCTTTCCTCTTGACGACCATTCAAAAAGGGTAGTCTAAATGCAGTATTATAAACTTGTCCAAATATTTTCTGTTCTGTAGTTGCAACCAGTTTTCTAAAAAAAGTACTAGCAAAATGTATAATGGCTAAACATTGAAGCTTTTCTCTTTCCATATTTTCAGAAGCATTTAAGTTCATTTGATATGTGAGTATATTGAGTAGTTTATTTATATAATGGTGGTGAATAGCAAAGAAGAGAATTTTTTTCCCTTTTTTTTAGTGATAGTGTCTTAACTGAAAGTCATACAATAATCAGAGACACTATGAAAGTCTTCACTGAACTTATCTGCTTCACTGGGCCTGATTCAAAATCTCCTAACAGTATTGCCAGTCATGTGCAGCACCCCCCAGGAATCATGAAACAAGTCCTTCAAATTATGCCTATACTGGATGGTTATAATAAAGGTATTCTATTTTCTTGTTGGAATGTCAGTTCTTTACAAAGTAGCTAGACACTTTACCAGATTTAAGAAGTAATCATAGTTGGTTTTATATTCATGGTTTTAGAAGGGTAAAATAACATGTTTTTCATAAATTATGATATTAAGTGGAGTGCCAAGAACAATTAGGGAATGAAGAAGCTTCTCATTTCTTTTACCTAGTACGAAGCTTCTCTTAATTGTGATAATTCATCACAACTTGCATTTGTATTGCAGATTTTAGTTTGGATCCACTCATCTCTCTATTAAGGGACAGTTCCTTTCTGGAAAATGTTTATAAGCAGATGCTGACTGTTTTCATATTAATACATCTTTCCTTTCAGTTTTTATTTTTGAGATGTGCCTCTCCTGGATATAGTTTCAAATTGTATAGTAAATCATGTCGGTAATGAGTTAATTTATTTAGAACATACAGTTGACTCAATTCACAGAACTATTTTCTGTGCAGAGTCACACAAAGCAGTTTCACAAAGATTTGTGGCTTGCATATTCAACTTCCTACTCTGTAAAGGTACTTTTCATTTGTTTTCATAAAGCTCTGTTTTAAGTCCCTTACAAAGTGACTTGAATAAGCACTTTATTGCCTCACTGTCCATGTTTATATTTATTTTGGTGAACAAGGTAGAAATGGGCCATAAAACTTCCATTGCTCTTGTTAACTTAGAGCATCTGCTCTAGTCATAAGCACCTGGTTGGATAACTTTGACATCTGGTAATCTTTCAGTTGATGGACTTGCCCTTACTAAGCACGCCAGCAGAGATGATGAAAACATTATTAGATCTATTTCACAGTCTTCTTTTTGTAGTCCTATGTGCCTTTGCCAAAGTTGTGGCCTGCTGGTGTGACTCATATGCATGTTTTTTCTTATTTTGACAGTTATAAGTTTTATTTTGTAGCACCTGCCAAAACCCAATATATACCTCTGATGCTCTCATGAAAAGCTATAAAGAATAGATTTGCTAGTGATATGTAGGTTTCAAGGAAGCCAGAATACAAGGAGAGGTTGGCAGGCAACTGAACAGCAGCTCTCTTTAAATATGTATTATTCTCCCGATAAGTGCGATTGCCAAAAAGGTTTGTAGCACCATACTGACAAGTTTCACTTCAAGGACTACATCCCTTTAATGTAAAAAGCAGAGTGGGAGCTGGTGAGTTACAGTCAAAACTGTATCACAGGATTTAGGGACAGTTTCAGATAATTATGATCTCTGTCCAGAAAGCATGCAGAAAAGAAAGAAACCAAGAAAGTAACAAGGATTTATCCTTGTCAGGACTGTTTGTTTTGCATAATATCACCTCTCAGTTCTCAACAAACATTTGTAAGCCAGTCTGAAAAGATAAAAAACAGCCAAACAGTATTATTGCTGTCGCTTCTGGGAACCTTTATTTTCCCCTGAGAAAAAGACCTTTTTTTCCATCTAATTTTGGGTTGGTGAAGTGAACCAATATGTAATCTTTGATTCCAGCTAGAGTTGAAATGTCTGTGTGTACACGTGTTTGTGTGTGTGCTTATGTAGGGAATGGGTGAATGAGTTATGTACACCCATACATGTAAGTCTTCGTATGCTTATGTAGAAACATATAATGCCAACTTCCACATTGAACCAAATCAATATACAATATTTTGGTTTGGGATCTTCAGCTAAAATACACTTTCTCCATGATTCATTTTTAATCATTTTTTTGCATCCCCTAGTTAGTTTCTCTTTTATGACCATTCTTTCAAGCCAAAAGATTCAGCTTTCAGACCCATGTGCTCTGAGCCTAATCTTTGTTCATTCTGTGAAAATTAAAGTTCTTGTTAAACAATTAATTCAAGTTTGGCATGATTCTACTGCTTGTCTTACAAGTTAATGTCCAAGCATTTGCAAATATTTTTCTTCACTATGAGGGTAGTGAGGCACTGGAATAGGTCACCCAGGGAAGCTGTGGAGGCCTCATCCCTGGAAGTGTTCAAGGCCAGGCTGGATGGGGCTTTGAGCAACCAGGTCTAGTGGGAGGTATCTCTGCTCACAGCAGGGGGGTTGGAACTAGATGATCTTTAAGGTCCATTCCAACTCAAACCATTCCATGATTCTATGAAATAGGATACCAATGAAATGTAAAACGCAACCTGTTTCCTTAAGTATCATCCCATTGTACATATTTTGCTGTTTTTTTGTGAAGCTGAGTGTTGTGACGACAGAAAGCAGATATCAAAACTTAGTGGATTTTGACTAGTTTAGATAGCCAGCTCACTTTGACTCCTCCATTAGATGACTTATCTCAGGGCAGATTAATCTATCAGCTATTTTTTAAAGGTTTTGAAGTGAATTTAATGCATAGAAAAGTTGTGATGAAATGAACACCTGTGGGAGTGAAGCTGAGACTTCTGACTTTGGAGAAGCTGTTCCTAAAACTAAATATAAAAGCAGTGGGGTCAGGGGGTGGTGGTGCCTTGCTTTTTCTTTTATCATTTTTAAAGCTCTCTCTACCTGAGACTTTCATGAGTTCTAAATACATAGCTATTACATAAAAGGTCCCCTGACAATGCTTTTTATAAAATGATTATCCCAACTTTACGAGCAGAGTCCAACTGGTTAAGTATGCTCAAGGGAGATATTGGAGGATAGACTGTGCATTCTAATGTATGTATTTTTGAAGATGAAGATCAAAGTAAGCATTCACTGTGTCTGTTATTTAAAAGCTGTCTAAAAGCTAAATATTGGAGGTGTCTCATTATCTGAAAAAACTGCTGAAGTCAGTACAGAAAAACAGGCCTTCTAGAGTGGCACTTCCTCTCAGCCTCCAAGAAGTCTTCAAGCAGAAGCACAGTCATCCACTGTAGATTTGGTTTTTTTGTCTATTGACTCAAGACAACTGCAGTAGACTAGACGATACTGAGTATTTACATTAGAGGAGATGAATTTCATCCTGCCAGTACTCATGTATGCCACGTAAGGATTTGGTTCTAAATTTTTAATCATGCAAGATTTGTAATGTTCTCACTCTGGCTTTTGCCCGAGAAGTGGACACTTACACCTTTAAGTTGACAAACATTTTCCCTCTTCTGTAACAGGAACATACTCTGTTTCCAGATCCAAGCCAAAAAGACCACACACCCCCAAACCTCACCTGAATTATTATCATAAATTCCAATGGTAGTAAATAAAAATGATAGTAAATAAAAATGGTAATAATTTAATGGTAGTAAATAAAAATACAAAATGTAAATAAAGAGAGAAATAATGTAGGCCTGGAATAAAACAGTCCTCAAAAAAGGCAGAAACAAGGAAATTTATGAATCATTACACACACACAGACACACACACACAAAAGTATTGTTTTATTCAAAGGAGGTAAATACCAATATATTAACCTGGGACTGAACTATTTTATAGACTTGGAGGCTATTTTTTTGCCAAACTAACCTAATGTTTCATGTACAGTAAGAAATCATACACAGTGTAGCAGTTATAATGGTAGTAGTATGATGCAATAAATACAAGACATTTTTTGCAAACCATGAAAGAGAAGCAAACTCTATTAGGAGAGGTAATGGCTTATCATGTGGTCAACTGACAGGGTTGAACAAGTACAGATTCATGAAATAGCCCTTTAATTAAAGGTATTAATTCACCTACAAAACAGCTTTCATATTCTTTAATCATCATGGCTACCACAGCAATATTATCAACATAATGTTAAGCTCTTTTAAAATCCTTTATTCTGTACGTCATTAGTATCTTCTACTTATCCTGCACATTTCTCTTCATGCATTACCAGATGTGTCAATACTATACTTATATATAACGTACAATATATATTGTAATTGATGAATTTAAGAAGAAAACCCTATCCTAGTGACATGTTGAACTCTACTGAACAAAGATCATGCTAATCACACAAAAATCAGCCACAAGATATAGTGAGTTTCATCCTAAAATACAGATTGGTAAATAGAGAACAACCAGTTTCCTGGAGATATAACAGTCTAGTAACAGGTGTGTTATCAGCAATAACATTAGAATTATATTTTCACCTTTATTTGTAGTATTACCTACAGCAAAAAACAAAGAAAATGTAGATCATTCTAAGGAAGTCAGAAGAGAGAAATCATTGCAGTCTAACAATCCAATTATCCTTGTAAGAGGCATTGCAAGATGTGATCGGTGATGATTCCGTGATACAGATTCACAACTCTGTTGAACTGCTCAGTCAGAACTTCTAGTACATTTGGGATTTCTCCTTTACTGTAGGTAGTTGGTCTCTCCTAATGAAGAGAATCTTAATTCTGAATGATCTCTTTCTTGGGGGTATAAGGAAAAAGCTAACTAGTCATCAACATACAGTAGGAGAAATGCATCATGCATTTCTTTTTCAGTATATAATTATTGAGAAATATAGCTGTAGGCTAGAAGCTACTGTTCACGCTTCTCATCATTGTGTTTATATTGCAGAAAAGTTTGCTAAAACTCTCAAATAAATGAAGAGTTCTATACAACAAAATTCAAATAGAAACATCAATGCACAGGTGATTAAATAAATTTAAACCAGCAGCATTCTTTTTAAGATTCCCCTATCTTGTCACGCTCATTTAAAGCTAAAATTAACGAAGCATGTTGATCTGATGAATCTCATTGAAAGTGTGTACTAGTGAAAGATACTTAGACTCTGTGAGACAGAATCAGAAGGGGAACAGGGGGAAAGTAAAATACTGGAAACCGCATGAGGATTTAAAGCTATGACTTATTTTCAAAATGTATTTTTATACGTATGTGGACAGCTTTGGATAGAAAAATCACTGTAGACTTTATCCACGCCCTGTTTTATTGACTGGTTGATGTATTTTATACATATCCAACATTTTTTTTCATATGGAAGGAAAGGTTTAAAACACAACCCAGAAGACAAGCAAAAAAAGAAAAACACAAAATCAAAAGCAAAACATCACAAAGTGTGTAGATATTCTACCAATAAATTACTAAAATGAAGACATTTTTCCACTGGTACATTACATGTCTTTTGCAAATAACTGTTTAAAAAGAAGCTGAGCATGAAAATTATTAATATGCATTGATAATAGTTTACCTTCAGTGTGTTTCTAGCTGCTGTTACTTTGTCCCTACATGCAGCACTTTGAACTGAAATACACTCTCTGAAATACTTCAGGCACTGTGAAACAGGAACCTACTTAACCAGGAGCTATGTGGCACAGTAACTGAATCCTCCTTAAACTTTTCAAATTGGTCTTGTCACTTTTTTTCCTTGAAGTTAATTATTACTTAGTATATTCGTGTATACATCTTTCTCCAATTTCCATTGTGGCACAGACTGAAAAAACAATCCGTAGCTGCCAGGTGTAACCTACCACTGCTGAGCACCTGTCATGGGCAGTGTGAGGGTGCTGTGTTAGAGAGTATTTGACCATTATTCATACAAAGCCAAACAGAAGAAAACAAATCAATTCTTGCTACATTTCATAGCCTATATTTTGGC
Source organism: Burhinus bistriatus (assembly GCA_013397275.1). Taxonomy (NCBI): domain Eukaryota; kingdom Metazoa; phylum Chordata; class Aves; order Charadriiformes; family Burhinidae; genus Burhinus; species Burhinus bistriatus. The sequence continues at coordinate 109,077 of VYXH01011105.1, read as the reverse complement.
ATAATGGCCTCTGCTCTAATCAATATTTCCAATTGTACTAGCCTCCTATAGGTGACATTAAAGTGAATATGTATTATTTTGGGATATAACGGTATTGACCAAACAATTATCTTGTGGAAACAGTGGATCATTACAGCCACTTTCCTTATTAAATGACTAATTCAGCATTTGAAACATGACCTTACTGCAGTGTCTTGCTAAAAATGGCCTCCATGCTCTCTATGAATCTTTTTCATAAAACCACTTCTGCTTTCGTATATGAAACAAAAACATGAAGTTTGTAAATTACAATTATACTGACAACTTACAAGTTTTGATTACATTTTCAATTTATTTACTTCTTAAATAACTTAGTAACTTTATGCTAAAATTACTTTTTGAGTTGCACGATCTTAAATTTTGTTTTTTTCTAGAGTCAGATTACTGGAGGAAGCTTTGGGAGAAATTCTACAGATCTGTTCTTAAGTTTTCAGAGCATCAAGATGTGGCTCATCTGAATTACTAACTCAGGTTTCAGGATAAATCTTTTCCCAGCTGCATATCTTAACCTTTTACTCTCATCCCTTCTCATTGCAGAGCTAAAAAACTAAAGGCATTTTTGTATTTACTGAAGTCAATGGGAAGTACAAATGTTTGACTCATCTGAAATGCAGGCTTTCCCGATGCTGAAATACAGTTTTAGGATCCTAAAGTAACATTCCTTCCCTAGCAACTTTCACTGTGTAGCTAGAGGCTCTACTAGCCGGAGATGCACAATTCAACAATACAAAGCAACTGCTATTTTTGGCTAATACACACACAAAGTAGGAGAACTGACCAGCTACCAGCTGAAACATAAATATTCTCACCCCTCCTCAATCCAGAAATTCTTTGTTGGTCAGACAGTCCTCAGTGGGCAGAAAAGGTGACTTTTGGTGTGCCTTGGAGTTGGCTCATCCTCAGGGTTGCTGAGTTGCAGTCTTCTGATTCTCTGCCTTTTTCATGTCAATATTTTTCTTCTTGAATCCTTAGCTGCTGCCTACAACAGTCTCAACAATTACACTTATGTGTTACTACTTTTCGCACCTTAATAAAAATTTGCTAAGTAAAACTGCCACAATCACCCAGTTTAGCTGCACTAAAGCAGCACTTAGATCACAGAAACACAAGGCTGAAGGTCACATTAACTTTAACAATCTTATGCTTGTTGGAAGATAACAATCTAAGTATCCACCTGTCGTGGTTTGAGGTAAAACAGGACCAATTTTGATCAGTAACTTTACTTTTTAGCTAGGCCTCTTCTAACTGCTGAAATTAACAGCATGTTGTGCAGAAAACTGTTCACTCTCAGAGTGATCAGACCCATGTTTATAGATGATGCCAAGGAATGGTACGCAGAGAGGCTCCTGGTATAACACCCAAGGGCAGCCAACTTTGTTATTTACCCTGTTGGAGGGTCGGAAGCAGAAAAGCGTAGAGGAGTCACACTTGTGGGGAGGAGCGGACAGGACAGGTGACCCAAAACTGACCAACAGGGTATTCCATCCCATCTGCCTCATGCTCAGTATAAAAGCTGAGGGATCAAAGGGTCAGCCTCTTTCTTCAATGGGTGGCGTCCGAGGAGGACTGTCTGTTCGTCTGCCTTTGATCCCGATCCTGATACTGAATCCAGATCCAGAATCCAGTTCCCGTCCGTCACTGAGTCCAGCCTGGGACTTCCCCAGCACCTGCTGGTGACGTGATTGTCATCCTGGGAGCTTGATACGGTTTTGTATATATTTCACTATTTTCTTTTCATTATTTTATTATTAATATTTCATTAAAGTAGTTTAGTTCCTTCTAAACTCTTAAGTCTCTCTTTTTTTCTCTCTCTCTTGCCTCCCTTTGGGAGCAGAGCAAGGGAGAGCGAGCATCCGTTGTTCCACCGGATTGGGCCAATCTGGCCCAAACCACGACACCACCCCAGCCATATGCTTAAATTAATTGTTGCGGGGGGGGAAAGAAGTAACTTGGGTGCCTATAAGAAGAAGTATAGTTGCCATTTGAGGCTCCTGGTTTCCAAGTGCCTTTCCAGAAGCCTGTAGGTTTCCCAGGATATCATGTTTGCCATTCCCTCTGGGGATATCCCAGCTTCCCTATACACCAGACATCTATCTTTAAGCATGTAAATCAGTCCCTGTATAACCACACAAAGTGCAATAATGTAGGTTAACAGTTTTGCAGGTTTACTGTTTTTTAATTTATTTTAAACATTTTATTTCTGTCTTTATAAAGATGCATTTCAAAATCTCCATTTATTTTCATAAATTGATACATTAAATATTTTGGATTAGCCACCTGTGGCAAGATCCAAACAAGGTATCTATTTACCACACTTCTGCATGCATAGAGTAGGAGTAAGGGGCTGATATATGTTCTGAGTCTGGCCACTGACAAGATGACTAGCTCGAGAAAGAATGCAGAAAGTCAGAGTCTGTCGTGTTTACCTCAAGTAATGTCACTGACCTCAGTGGAAGTTAGAGGCTGCTATCTGTCAAGGAGCAAGAAGCCTCTAATACATCTTTTTCTAGAGGTTAAGACTTTGCAAATGAGGACATTCCCATTATTTTCAACAGTTTCTCTTTCCAAAGTAAGACGAAATGTTACACACCGTTCTAGCAATCAGAATTTCACCTTGTCCAGAGCTTCAGATGACATTGGAACCACCAGACACTGCAAGATTGATTGTAAGAAGCCCCAAATCTAATGGCGGTGTACAATGAAGTGCAAACAGGTAGTTAGGCAACGTAAAGTGCTGTAATGTTAAATAGAAGCATGAGGATGAGAACAAGATTAACATGGTAAATAGCAGGAAACCCATGGGATAGGACAGTGTGCCCATGAATAACCAGAGCAGAAAATTAAGTTTCTGTGAAATCATAGTGACATACTGATAATTGGGTAAGGAAATCTACTAGAGAAAAGTTCTGCTGGTATCACAGCTTTCTTTTTTACTTGTTGATTGGGGGTTTTTCTTTGGTTTTCTTTGTGGTTTTTTTGTTTGGTTGTTTGGTTGTTTTTTTGGACTTGGAGGCTAGAAAAGGATATTGTATGACAAATTAATTGAATAGTGACCATGAAGAAGGAGAAATTATTAGTTGCTGGAATCTGGAAAAATAAATCCTGTAACAAAAAGGCAAAACTATTTCTTGGGAAGAATCCATTCCTTTCACTACCAGGGTCAGAACTTACTTTGTGCACTGATCTTAGCCGAGGTTTATTAGCGAAAAGATCTGTGCTTGGTCTTGGAACCAAAAAGTGCTAGACTGGAGTCAGAGTGTAAGGACTTGTCCAGTGGTTCAGGTGTTTGCCTGAGAAGTGAGACCTCCTTCATCATACCTTGTGTTGTCTTGAGCAACTCTTCTCCAGCCGTTCCTTTAGAAAGTTTCCCAGCGTTAGAAAGGAACTATAGAATGCCAAGTCATTGCTCTGGCTCAAGAGGGCACTGAGGTGAAAAAGATCTGTTTTCAGCTAGACAGAGTGAAAATTTGAACTTGGGTCTCTAACATCAGCTTTCTAGTCAGCAAACCACTGAGGAAGACAGGAACAGTTTTCCCACTACAGTGTTCCATAAGAGGTAGAACTCTGCAGACTTTCCATGAACACTGCCTGGTCCTGCACATTATGTATCTTGTGACACTTGTAATTGTGCACCACCCAGACTGAGGTCGTACCTGCTTTGATAGTAACCTCTTGTCCCTTCCAAAATAAAGTATTGTTGCTTCTTGATGTATTGAAAAAGAATATTTCAAGACAAAAGAGTTTTAATTCTACTGCACCAGAAAAGGACATTTTTAAACCTCAGGTTTGTCACAAAATAAAACTGCATTCTCCAACCTGCTCTGATGATAATAGACGCTATACGTATATACTGATAGACAGGCACAGCCATGTCTTATGTGCTCCTCACAAATAAGCAAAGGGTAGTATATGCCTACATAATTCCTATGGAAAATTAGAATCTCTAACAAGCAACATGCATTCATAATGTCATTTTACACATAACAGTGATACAAGAGTACAGAAAAATACTGATTTTTGTTATTTTTCAGAATACAGAGTCCAACTTCAAACATTCCACAAAAGGACAAACTAAACTCGAGTCATAAATAAATGTGGGATGTCTATACATCCCAGGCAAGTATTACTGCAAAACAAGATACTGTTTTCCCTTGTATTGTCAGTAAGCTCCAAATCCTGCTTGGTACTCTGAAGGTCTCAATCTAGTACATACACTGTCATGCACATCATTTGTTTTCTTACAATCACTATGTAGTCATATTAAGCATCAGAAGCATGCCAGTGACATAGATTTAGTGAGAGACAAGTGGAAGAGGAGCGCAGGGATTAAATAAAGACATTTAGGAAGACTAAATTCCTAAACACCAATGCCATTAAAAGTTTAAAGTAACATTTTCATGCTTCCAGGTGGAAATCAGTGTTTGAAGAGTTGCATGAAAAATCAAGCTTTCTGATGAAATGTTACTAGCACACCAGCTTACACCAAGGAACATTTAAATCAAATATCCTAGCTTTTTCAATTATCGGAGACAGAGAAAGATTACAAATATCACTATATATGTCACTACATATGTGCTTGTGTGTATATATATATCTATAAAATAATTTTTACACAGTCAGGTTCAAAATGCTTTCTCATTTGTAGCTGACAGACACTAAGGATAAAAACACGGATCATATTTTAAATGAGACTATTTTAATTATTTATATAGCTGTGTTTGCTTAGTATTGCTGAAGTGTTATTTCTTCATCTCCATAATAGTTAATGATTTTAGTTCTATTAAGACACCTCCCCACAGAACATTTCCAAACACTGGTAAACTGAATAAGATTATAAGAGTGTAGCTTTGAAATATTATTTAAATAGACAATTGTTTTGATAATCAAGTAATTATTTGCTTTTATATATATATGTACATATATATGTATATTTACATATAGGTATACAGGCATAGAAATACAAAAACATATTTATGCAAATATATTTTGGTTAGGCTTTTTTTAAACCATTCTTGTCTCAATGAAGTTTTGAAGATAAAGGAAAGGTTTTTCTTATTTCTTTATTATTAAAGTTTAAGGTTTCTGTATCCTTTCTTTATGCCTATTTCATCTATGTCTTGACAAAGCTCAGCCTTCATCGATTATTTTTCATCCATGTGCTAGTGGTTTCACCTGGTGCGATTGCTGGGAAATGAGGCAGTCAGTGTTACTTGTCAGTGAAAAATAGAAGTGCCTGACATGCACGTTGCTACTGCTTGTACCTATAAATGGCCTCATGTCTTTCAGTGGTTTAGAAAGCTAGAGAGGGCAACTTGGTGTCGTGGGTCTCTGCAGATTAAAATAATAGGAAATAAAATGAGAGATTGAATGTGATTAAATCCAACATCACTGATGCCTGCAGGTATTTCTGGCCACCACAATGTCAATACTTTGTCTGCCACATCAAATATTGTGGAGATCCTGAACTGTGGCAGTGGGTAGGACAATGTGGTGATAACCCTTTGTTAGTTCCTCATAGTCTCTGATGTAATCCATGTAACCTATCCAAGTCATCTATTCTGTAATCTTTTACTAATGCAGGAATATCCATATATGTTTATATGCACAGATGCTATGATGCTGCACAGCAGGGAGACAGGTAGCTTAGCTAATCAGTCAGTCAGTCTTGGGAAAAAGATACCTATGTTCAAGAAAGCGTAAGAACGGATCCCCTGCTGGGTGGTAGATTTAACTGAGATATAGATATAAAGAGAAGAGGCTGAGGTTGTATTTCCTTTCTGATATGCAATGGGTTCTGTGACAAGGTACTGTATAAATCTGAAATGAGTAAGTAATGCTTAAATTACAAGCATTCATTAACAATCGAAAGAGAAAAAAATCCAGCAGTCAGACATTACTTGGTAGCACTTTTAAAAAGTATTGTGAACTAATGACTTTCCAGTCCTTTCTGTGAATGGAACTGCTGCTTCTACGACACATCAGTCTTTCCTGAAATGGATGTAAATGATGTGTAGGTGAATGAGTTTAGCATGGCTGGACACGTCATGCCTGAGTTGGCTGCTGCTGCTGCTGTTCTCTGGCATGACTGAAGCTGAGTCTGAGCAGTCTCATTCAGCTTATCCAACTGTGTGGCTGACATTTTTGCTTCATCATCTTCAAGAAACATATTTGTAGAGGTATATTACTTTTCCAGACACTTTTCAAGGAGAGTTTTGGACGAAGAAATGCATTCATCTATTTTTGGTGTATGTGGTATCACAAAAATAAATTGCTACAGAAAATTACAGTTTACTCTTGCAATTACTCACACTTTCTGTTCCTTCTGCAGGTGAGACTACAAGCTGTGGTCTTGGGTAGATTAATTCATTGACAAATGAGGTTGATGCTGTCACTATAGAGCTGCTTCTAAAAAAGTCTCACCATAGGAAGCACCTAATAATTAAAGTACTGTAATGTAACCAGCCATTCCAAGACTGCTTTTGCTTGTTATATAGCCACTACATGAACAGAGATAATTCAGAAGAAAAATATATTTTCATGAGGTATCTATTTTCTTAATTCTGCAACTACTGTAAAGCAAAATACAACAAAAGAGAACCCCTGTGTACAACCCAGGTTGGTCCCCCGCTATCCACATGCATTTTCAATTGGAAGAAAAAAAGACACATTTTTATTTCAGCATCAATACAATAGGCAGAACTGTACTAACTTTGCGCAAACCTTGAATGTTGCTGCCCCCTCCTCAAATTTCTGAAATCTCACGCACTCTTTGTTTGTTAGCATTTGGGTTTCCATACCTGTTAGATATATAGCAACAGCCTGTGCTTCATCTTGAGATTGAGAGACCTCCTATAAAAATACCATTTAAGACTCTCTATGGCTCGATTTCATTGCTCTTGGAAGATCTGATTTCTGCTTCTTGTCAGTTAGTTTCCGTGCAGGTTAATACTTTGGCTGCCGGTAGATTCAGCCTAGTGCTGGGCAAAGTCACGTATCTTGCTTTTTTCCTTTTCTTTTTCTCTTTTTTTTTTTTCCCCCCCTATACCATTTCCTCCGGCTGAAAATTAAAGAGCGTTTTGGTGAAAGAAAATCCTGCCCAGCTGCCCCAGGGCATGGCTGGCAGCAGGGGTGCCTGTAGGGGAGGTGGTGGTGGGGCTGCCCTCAGCCGGTCACAGCCAGCTCCAGCCGGTTCCAGCCAGCTCTGCAACAGGCAGATGTGGCACACTGTGGCCCACAGCCAGCCCTGCGCTGTCCTGGCTTTGCTGTGCCCCTCATCAGGTGTCTCCGCTTGTGCCTCCTTTCTCTCCAGTGTCTCTCCTGCCCCTAGCCATTGCTGCCTTTCTTAAATATGTTTTTGCAGGGATGCCACGTGGTCCCCTGGGTGCTTCAGCTTTGGGGCGCGGTGGATCTGTTTTGTCTGTTGTGGAGCCATCTGGAGCCAGCTGTGACCTGCAGCTCCTGGCCTCCTCCTACGCAGACCACCCCTGCAGCCCCTCACTACCAAACCCTTGCCAACTATGCCCAGTGTGCAAGCTTACGAACGAAAAATTGCAGCCACAACGCAAGGACAGATCAAGCTGCCAGCAGGGGGTTCCTCATGTTCCCCTTTGCCTCTTTGTCCCTGGAGAAGCCTGGAAAGGCTGAATTACCCTGCCGTGTTGGGAAGCTCCACCTGGAGTAACAACTGAGAGAGGAGCCAAGGTGCTTCTCAAGTCCCTTCCTCTCTGTGTGCCCAAAGTTCTGGAAGGGCAGGAGCTTCTTCCTGGAAACCTGCTTGGAGGATCCAATTCTGGAACTATCTGTGATTCTTCAGACATATCCAGAGAAAACACACTCTGACATGGCTATGCAGAACAGTGAGAAGCTTTGTCCTTAAAACTAGGGAGCAGAGCAATGGTGAACCAAGGGCAATGAGGAGAGAGAGTGGGAAGCAGATCATGCTTTCTGCGGTTCAGTGGACCACCTCTTTGTCATACTGCCCAAAGGTGGACAACCACTTACCCCTGCTGCTCAGGCCCTTCTTCTTAAGTGTCCTTGATGTCAGAGGGCCTAGAAGCTCAGTGAGCTGTGGGCCAGCCAGGGATACCTTTTCTTTAGGGCCTGGGACAGTGGGCAGCGAGGTGGCTTGTTGCATTAGGAGGCTCCTGTGATGGCAGCCCATGCATGTGACCTAACATAGCTGGGTTGGGAGTAGGGGGCCTATGGGTTTGGAAGAACAAGGAGGAGCGGGGTGCTGAGGGCCCCTTTCCTTGGGATTTTTCCCCCATGCCATTTTGCTTGCCAAAGGCTGCCCCTTGGGCATGAAGACTGCCCTCTGCTTCCCCTCATACATCCTGGCCTCAAAACCCCTCCTCAACCCAGGCACCCTCTGCAAGGCATGCACCAGGCATTCACTGCCTGCCCAGTGCTCACTGTGTGGGGAACCCACGGTGTGAACAACCTGCCTGGCATGCTTGCAAAAGGGCCAGGCTGAGGGCAAGAGGAAGTCAGGCAAAAACTCCAGGAGACCTGCATGGATGAACAAGGAGCTCCTGGACAATCTCAAACAGAAAAAGGAAGCCTACAGAAGGTGGAAACAAGGACAGGTAGCCTGGGAGAAATACAGAGAAATTGTCCAGACGGCCAGGGATCAGGTTAGAAAACCTAAAACCCAAACAGAATTAAATCTGGCCAGGGATATCAAGGGCAACAAGAAAAGCTTCTACAGGTACGTCAATGACAGAAGGAAGACTAGAGAAAATGTGGGCCCACTCAGGAAGGAAATGGGAGCCCTGGTCACCTGGGATGTGGAGAAGGCTGAGGTACTCAACAACTTTTTTGCCTCAGCCTTCACTGGTAAAGGCTCTGACCACACTGCCCAAGTTGCAGAAGGTAAAGGCTGGGACTGGCAGAATGAGATACCACCCACCGTAGGAGAAGACCAGGTCCGAGACCATCTGAGGAACCTGAAGGTGCACAAGTCCATGGGACCTGATGAAATTCATCTACAGGTCCTGAGAGAACTGGCGGATGAAGTTGCCAAGCCACTATGTGTCATATTTGAAAAGTCCTGTCAGTCTGGTGAAGCTCGTGCTGACCGGAAAAGGGGAAACATAACCCCCATTTTCAAAAAGGGAAAAAAGGAAGACCCGGGGAACTACAGACCAGTCAACCTCACCTCTGTGCCTAGCAAGATCATGGATCAGATCCTCCTGGAAACTCTGCTAAGTTACACGGAAAATAAGGAGGTGATCGATGACAGCCAACTTGGCTTCACCAAAGGCAAGTTATGTCTGGTAAAATTGGTGGCATTCTACGACAAGGTTACAGTGTTGGTGGATAAGGGAAGAGCAGCTGATATCAACTGCCTGGATTGTGCAAAGCATTTGACACTGTCCCACTTGACATCCTGGTCTCTAAATTGGAGAGACATGGATTTGATGGATGGACCACTCGGTGGACATAATGAATTGGCTGGATAGTTGCACTCAAAGAGTTGCAGTTAATGGCTCAATGTCCAAGTGGAAACCAGTGATGAGTGGAGTTCCTAGGTGTTGGTGACACGGACAATGGGATTGAATGCACCCTCTGAAAGTTTGCTGACGACACCAAGCTGTGTGGAGCAGTCAACATGCTGGAGGAAGGGATGCCATCCACAGGGACCTGGACAGGCTTGAGAGGTGGGCCCGCGTCAGCCTCATGAAGTTCAACAAGGCCAAGTGCAAGGTCCTGCATGTGGGTCAGGCCAATCCCAAACACAAATACAGACTGGGCGGAGGATGGACTGAGAGCAGCCCTGAGGAGAAGGACTCAGGGCTGTTGCTGGATAAGCTCAACGTGAGCCAGCTACATCAAAAGAAGCATGGCCAGCAGGTCAAGGGAGGTGATTCTGCCCCTCTACTCTGTTCTCGTGAGACCCCACCTGCAGTACTGCATCCAGCTCTGGAGTCCCCAACAGATGAAGGACATGGACCTGTTGGAGTGAGTCCAGAGGAGGGCCACGAAGATGACCAGAGGGCTGGAGCACCTCTGCTATGAAGACAGGCTGAGAGGGTTGGGGTTGCTCAGCCTGGAGAAGAGAAGGCTCCAGGAAGACCTTATAGCAGCCTTCCAGTGTCTGAAAAGGGGCCTGCAGGAAAGATAGGCAGGGGCTCTTTATCAGGGATTGTAGTGATAGGATGAGGGGTAACGGTTTTAAACTGAAAGAAGGTTGATTTAGATTAGGTCTTAGGAAGAAATTCTTTACTGTGAGGGTGGTGAGACACTGGAAGAGGTTGCCCAAGGAAGCTGTGGAGGCCCCATCCCTGGAAGTGTTCAAGGCCAGGTTGCATGGGGTATTCAATAATCTGGTCTAGCAGGAGGTGTCCTTGCCCATGGCAAGGGAATTGGAACTAGATGATCTTTAAGGTCCCTTCCAATTCAAACCATTCTATGGTTCTATGAAGAATCACTTGCCTAGACCTGCCTGTGCTGCTCCAGCACCGGACAGGCTGGGCTTCTGCTCCAGCACTGCCAGAGGCACTGTGCACTCCTTTTTCCGTTGCTGACACCAGGACCTCCAGGGCCTTTTCTGCAGAGCTGGTCCTCGGCCAATCTTGCCCCAGTCCACAAGCCTGGCCACGTTCCACAACAGGCATATGACACTGCGTGTCCTTCTGTTATGCTCAGGGAGGTTTCTGCTAGCCTGTTTCTCCAGCTGGTGGATGGATGGCCCCCTGCACAGCCACCCTCCCCTCCAGGGTGTCAGATGCCTGCCTGCAAGCCCCAGACTGGAGTCACCCACAACCTGTGGAAGGTACCCTGTGTCCCACTGTCACCCAGGCCCTTACTTTAGATGTTCATCAGCATTGGCCCCAGCATTGTCCATGAAGCACACCAATAGCAACTGTCCCACAGGTGGGCTTTGTCCCATTGATGTCAAGGCAGTGGTCTTCCCACCTTGTAGTCCCCTTCTGCTGTCCCTGCCTCACTCCTTTGTTATTAGGATACTATGGGAGACTGTGTTATAGTCTGTGCTAAAGTAAATGACATTCACTGCTCTGCCCCTGTTGCAGTGATCTGAAAATCTCCTCCTCCTCACAAGCTCTCAGGTGGGGCCTGGCACAGGTCACCCTTGGCCAGTTCCCACTGGGTCCCCCCACCTGATACATGCTGCTGGGGGTTTGCCTCCCTTTTGAATTGGTCAAATCAATGTCCTTTCAAAGAGCATTTCACATCATGGGTTACAGCAGGTAGTGCTTGGGTTGCCTTCAAATTCTTCAAAACTGTTGCAACATCCGAGTTACACAAAGCCAAGCCCTCCCTTGGGACTCAGTACAGAAGAAATGACCCTTCATGCTTCAGGGCAGGGAAATGGGGGACAGGCAAGAAGCGTTCAGAAAACCCTTGTTTATTTGGTTTATGTAGCAAGGTTTTTGTAGTGGGAGAGGCTGCACGGGTGGCTTCTGTAAGAAGACACCAGGTACTGCCCCCATATCTGACAGAGCCAGTTTCAGCTGACTGCAAGACCAACCCGCTGCTGTCCAAAGCTGAGCCAATTAGTGATGCTGGTGGTGCCTCTATGATAAAATACTGAAGACAGTGTAAAAAATGCGATGTAGCTGCTGTGAGAGAGGAGTGAGAAAATGAGACAACTATGCAGATGCCAAGGCCAGTGAAGATTCAGGCTCATCTTCAGGAGGGTCCACCTCCATGGGTTCCTCTTGTTGACCCAGTACAGCAGCCCAAATTATTCCAAGCCCTGTCCTCTCCAGTCCTTCAGGGCACAGTGGAGAAGACATGGCACTTATCTTGCTCAAGTGAGGGGAAAGGAGGGCGGGGGATGGGAGAGAGGGGCTCACACAACCATTAAAACTCAACAATTCTTTTATGTATTTTTGGGAGATCTCATACAGGCTGTCTGTAATTGTCTTTCCCACCTTTGGGATGTCTGTATACTTTGCCCCCTCTCAGCTACTGTCAGGCATGGGGGCTGCACCACTTGTAGGAGACCGATCAGTTGAGGGGTACTTGTGAGTCCTAGCCCTCCTGGAATTCCATTGCCACCCTCTTGTTCAAGGGAGCCCATGCATGGTGGTGTAGTGCCATGTCAGTGCTGTTGGAGATGGGTCCAATTCCATTGGTTCTTGATTTTGTGGTGGATCCACCTCCATGGGCTCCACACCATTGTTTGACTGTTCCACGCCCTTTGTCTCCATTTCATTGTTTATGTGAGCACTGGTAGTGACTTCCATGCCAAAGATGGTGTCCCAGCTGTCCCTCTTCTGAAACTGCTGCCTTTTCCTGCTAAGGGGAGTATCTGTGTTGTTTACCCTCTCTCAGCTTCCTTTTTTCAGGGAGCTCAGCCACTTACAGGGAGACAGGCATAGTTTATGGTAATTGAGTACCTCTGACCTTCCTGGGACACTGTCGCTTCTTTTTCATGGAGGGGAGCCCAGGCATGATGCTAGTTTTACTGGAGGCATGTCCACCTTCATTGATTCTGGCTCGTCTTTTGAAGGGTCTGACTCCATGGTTTCAGTCTCATTATTTGGAGGGTTCTTTTCCATGAGCTCCACCTTATCCTTTGCACAAGCCCCAATGATGACTTGCATTCCAAATATTTTTTCCCTAATGTCTGTCTTCTTAATCAGCTTTCTCTTCCAACCAAGCTGAACCATTTGGTGGATTCTTCAGGGAATTGCTTTTTCGTCATGATACACAAAGGATAACAGCCGCTCATTTATGGTTCTGTGGCATTAGGAAGCCACTGTGGTGGTAGCCCGTCACAGAAGGAGATGTAGTTTATGAATGTAGTGAGCTCTGGGTATTGTCTTACTATTTGTAGTTTTAAAAAAAATATGTGAAACTGAAGATATTGGAGTGCAAGCAACCTTAATGAGCTGTTAGAGATGCTCTCACTAATGTGGCCATAGACTGCTAATAATCAGCAGTTATTTCCGTAGCTGCATTCTTCCAGAACTTCTGATTCATTCTGTAACTTACTCCTCATCTTTTCCAAAAGCTCTTCAGACATGATAAGGAGTTCAGTCTTGGAGGTTCAGTTTTCACAAAAGTATGCAGTCCTGAGCAGCAGGTTTGAAGACATGGGCAAAGAACTTCTGTTTAGTGTATTTCCATTTTGATCAATGTCCTTCTTGGAAACAGGTGCCTCATTTCTGGTTTAATTTGTCTGGCCTTAATTTTCAGTCTCAGAAATTGTAAGAGTATGGTATGAGAAACTCTGAGAGTACTTTTATATCTACTGTGGAACTCAAAATGTGCTTTGTTCTCGTTTTCCTTAAATTTTCTCTCAGAAGGAAAGAAGACATTCTACTTCAAAGTGGTAGTATGAGTCATTTGAAACAATGAAAAAGACTGCTATGTCTATTGTTTAGACTTGCCCAGGATTATTCTTTAGCCACTGGCTTCCACCTACCACTTTTCTCTCCTTCCAGGCATGCATACATTCTTCCCAACCTCCTCAGTAATGTTCATTTTAGTGCAGGTAGAGACGATTACTAGTTATTTCTAATCACTCAGCACGTACTGCAATCCCACACAGAAATCAATTTTTGTCAGTGTTGAGGTCCAGCAGTTCATTAACCTGTATCTCATTTCTCAAGGTTCAGAACTCAGCAGAACTGAGCAACAGATCTGACAAGTATTCTCAGACCTGTGGATCTGTGGGCACCCCAGGCTGGGGTGTTTGGCTACTTGCTGCATTTCCAGACGTGGTCCTATTAGGGGTAGGTAAGAGAGAAGAACTGCAGCCCTCCTCCTCTGAAGCCAAAGGCAAACCTCTCATTGTCTTCACAGAACATGATCTTTCCCTTTGAGAGAGACATTATCATACAGCAATACACCCTTTTTTTTTCAGATATCAAAAACTTTAGAGGTTTCAGATTGTGGTGGTTTAACCCCAGCCAGCAACTAAGCACCACGCAGCAGCTCAATCACTCCCCGCCTGTGGGGATGGGGCAGAGAATCAGAAGAGGAAAAGTGAGAAGACTCGTGGATAAAGACAGTTTAGGAATTCATTCACTACTTCCCATGGGCAGGCAGTTGTTTAGCCATCTCCAGGAAAGCAGGGCTCCATCACGTGTAACAGTTATTTGGGAAGACAAGCACTATAGCTCTGAACATCCCCTGCTTCCTTTTTATTCTCCCAGCTTTATAAGCTGAGCATGATGTCATATGATATGGAATATCCCTTTGGTCAGTTGGGGTCAGCTGTCCTGGCTGTGTGTCATCCCAGCTTCTTGTGCACCCCCATCCTACTTGCTGGTGGGGTGGGGTGAGGAGCAGAAAAGGCCTTGCCTCCGTGTAAGCACTGCTCAGCAATGACAAAAATATTCCTGTATTGTCAACCCTGTTTCCAGCACAAGTCCAAAACATAGCCCCATAGTAGCTACTATGAAGAAAATTCACTCTATCCCAGCCAAAACCAGTGCACAGGTCAAATGAAAGAACGCCACACAGAAAGATTTCAAAGTCAGAAGGGTCAGTGAATCTATGTTCCATGGCTGTTTTTTCTTCCATACTGTGAAAACCTTTTTAGGTCATGCAAAACTGGTCACGCATAGTTCCATGTTACGCACAAAATGGGGAAAGAATCTCTTCAGGTGGCTATAAATCTCACTCTCATCTCTCAGGAAATGTTCTTTCTTAACTGAAAAATGAAGCCTACACTAGTGGATAAGCCAGTGTTTAAAAGTTCTTTAGACTATTGTTGTAAGGCATTGAAGCTCAACTTTCTTCTTTGCAGGGAAGCACTCTCCATGAACGATTTGTAATTCAGTGCTGAGGAGGCTCAAATGCACAACTGCCTCACCTAATTCACTAACACAAGGTAGAAGAGGTGAAAAGAAAACAGAAAACGTTTTAAGTGTAAAAAAAAAAAGTATTTATTTGGGGGAAAAGCAGCACTGTGGTTGAATTGTTTATTGAATTTGTTGTTTATCCTTGGAGCAGTGCTGACAGTTAAAATGAATGTATAATGAAGATCAAAGAAAAAGAGAATCTAAATTGGAGTACTTCTAATGAAGTTAATGGTTCTGGGCTAGTAACAATTATAACGTTTATCTTTCAATTTTAAACTGTTTTCACCATATTTTACTATTTTAATCATATAGGATAAGCTACATATAGGATAACTACATAATGGTTACATCCAAGTATTAGATTTTTTTTTCCCTATGCTCTAATGCATTTTATTGATTTGTTGCATATGACCCTGCTAAAGTAAAATATTTATCACCAAATACTGTTTTAAAATTTGAAAAGTTTTCATTTGGGGAGAAATTTCATTTCTCTGATTCAGTTTTGCAGGACTATGTGTCTTTATAGTCACAAACTCCAGGAGAAACTGTAAGATTATCTGAACTTTTATCACTTGTGTCATTAACCAAACAAACTATTTGATTGGAGAGTACTTTTCAGAAAGGCATCTAGTCTAGCACAGGGTATTTTCCACTGATGATTTGTATAAACAGTATAATCAAGTTATCTCTTTATCTCTGTTTGGTTATATTAAATATCTTTAGCTTTTAACCTTTTTCTTTGTAAGGCATTCTGTCCAACGGTCAGCTCACATCTGTGCCTTTTGTCTGTAGTGCCTCCAAATATTCAAACCTGCGTTTAAAAGGGAGACAGAAAAACTAAACCCCATTTTTCCAGATGGTTTTCACCAGTGCTGTATTCAGAGAGAACATTAATTTCATGCATTTTTTTATTGACTGCAATGGGTAACCATTTTGAGTTGCTTTCTACTAAGTTTATGTATTCACAGATAAACTGTGAAGTGACTGAATGACTGCCCAGGGACCACTCTTTCAGAATCAGTGGCAAGCCCATGTGCCTCATCAAAGGTTAAGCAGAGTGATCTGATGACCATTTTCCCAAAACCAAGAAGACCTTTGCCTTTGTGAGTTGCAAGGGTGACAGTATCTGCTTACATCTCAAATCACCAGCAATATCTTGCTTTTATTAGGAAGAGTGACTCCCACACACTGTGTCTCACTGGGCAAAATGTTACTCACAGTTGTTCACTGTGACCAGGTCTGAAATTGTCACAAACCCAGTATAATTCTATGGATGTTTGAAGCTGGGAGACATGGATCTTTGTAAAAGTAGTGTCCTTTTCTGATGAGAGTTGTCTGTTCCTGCTACCAGAGTTTGGGAAGAGGGCCTGAAAGCCCTATCATTAAGAAAGTAATATAGGCTGATACCAGACATTAAGTGCCGATACTGAGGGGAAACCAGTTTTAGCTGTGGACTTGAGACCTGACTGCTTCTAGGTGACACTCTGGACTCCTGCTAACGGCGTACCACAAGTTTTCCCATTCAGGCTGTAGGTATGCAGAAACAGATCTGGGAGCTTCCATGCAGTCTAATCTGCATGTAGAGACATAGTTTATTAAACCTTAATCCTCTTCAGAATATTCTCTTCTGCAGTCTGCTATTCTACCAGATCGGCCCTCTCTCTTTGTTTTCACACTTCTTTTGCAATTGTCTTTATAAAATGGTTCAAACTATATTCTTCTCCTGCTTTGTCTTCATTATTACTGTCCTTCTGCTTAACCTTGCGTCATCAACAAATTTCATCAGGAGATAGATATTTAAGAAACAGGTGCCAGTCATCAGTTTACTGATTTTAAAATGTTATAGGCACAGAGAAATGCCTGCTAAACCCAAATGTATACATATACACGTACATGCAGACATGCATGCTTCAGTTTATATATGCATATATGTTTACGTTATTTATGTTGCTGTGTCAGAGGGTAAGTTATTATATTTAGGCATACTATATTTAATATTTAATGAGAAAGAAAATCATTATTGATAGCAACATTGTACATAACTCTACCCATTCAATTTAGTGAGAAAAAAAAAAATAGCAGCTTTGATAAGCATTCTATGCAAGAATCTTTCATCTTTCAGAACAGTGTTTGCATTCTGGCAAGCAGCAAGAGATTTCAGACCAAAACTACAAATTACAGTAGAATCAAAAATATTGTCAATATTGGTTTTTGCAATCCTCTTAAAGATATATCACTCAGGAAAGGCAGAAGGACTTCTGTACAGTATCAACTGCCTAGCAAATTAAAAGCAGGTCAACTAAAGGACCAGTTAATTAAATTTTTCACTTTATTCCTAGAAAACCTATTGTGATGTTGTCAACAGTATCAGCAGGGTCTGACTTCCAAAGATGAGACACATAACACTGGTGCAATAGAGATTGCTAGTTCAATTAGCATTTGGATATTATTTTTCAAGCAACCCCAGAGGCAATAGCCCCTGTACATAAGAGGCAAAAGGCTTTTATAAACTCAATTAATAAAAGGAATGGTAAAAATCCATTATGGAAATACAACAGTCAGAGCAGAAACAATACTATGTCTAAGGTACACTTAAATGTTCTAAAAAAGAGTGCATACGACATATCAGAATAACAGCAGAGAGATTATTAACTCCCCAAGGTACACAGGGTAAAGTAATGAGGCAGAACTAGGGCAAGCCAGGCATTAAGAAAAAAGCTAGGAATCTCCATAATGCACCCATCCAGTGGTTAGAAGAATCAACAAATTCAGAGCTTAGGGTTAAACTCAACAACAGCAGCAGTTTTCCAATGTTTTTTAGCCTGTGCTAAAGCCAAACTTAGTGTAATGCCTGCTGTGAAGCTCTGCATGCATATGCTACAAGACAGAGTTCAGATCCAAGTTCTGATCTATGAATCGGGTTGGGTAATCCCCAGCCCATGTCCCAGTATATATTTCTAATATTTAAAAACAGAGGCAATCTCTCTTTCTTATTTCTCTCCTTAACTGTAGGAAAGAGAGCTTAATTGATTCAAAGGATTATTGTTTCTTTAATAGTTCTACCCATCTATTTCACAAAACCTTACTCAAGTAAATCTAAAGTGGAAGATGTTATTTTCTTAAGCAATGAAGGTTGTGTTCACTCTTACTGCAGGAAATAACATTACAAAATTCAGTGTGAGATCCCAAATGAAGGGAAACTGGTAATTATTGTAAGTAAAACTGTTTTCAGTCACTCGTCTGTACTATATTCTAGATTTCACTTGCTCAGCCTTCAATGCTCATGAGTACTAATATATGTATGCGTAAGCAGTCAGGCCACGATTCCTTGCACCTCACATAGAGGATAAAGGATGCCAGTTATAGGTACTATCTCCTTAGTCTGTACTTTGAGTGTGATGCATCATGATATGGGTCTTTACTATGCACAATTATGTCTCTGGGCTCTTCTTGATTGGTAATGGTGAACTGTTATTTGTATAGGTCATTCCTACCCTTTGGGAGTCAACAGTTACTATTCTTTGATCTCTTGCCTCAGAATCTTGCTTATTTCAACCTTCATAAACACTAGGCAAGGTTACTGCCCGTTATCTTTTTTTCCTTGTTCTAGGTATTTTTATAACTAGAGTGTACCTTCCTGTTGCGGTGACAGGAAGAGAAGCAACACATACAATGTGTATCACCTCTTGTTATCACAGCCTGGGTTTTCTGCTGATGAGTTGTCTGTGCTGTGTCTTTGTTGTTGCTCAGGTGTTTTGATCTTGATATAAGCAACACATTTGCAATGTTTACCAATTTTTTTGCTGTCAATTTTGTCCTTGGTAGTTAATTTTAATAATTTTTTAAAACCCTTGCCCTATTGTCTCTCAGGTACTTTCACACACACTTATTTCCACTCATATTTCATACCAACCTTAATATTTACATTACAGATCTCTAAATTGTTTCTTGTGGGAGCAAATTCATAATCTACTTTTGGCCAAAATTGCTATCCAGGAATAGTCTGAATGTCAAGCTTAAACAACCTGCAAATAGCATAATTATACTGTCAAAGTAAAAATATATTTTGTAGCTTCAATTCATATCGTTAGCCAAGATTTGCTGCAGTGATCATTTTGAGAGGGCATGATTCTATGAATCACTGTGATCCAGACAAGCATGCTAGTAAAAGTCAGAAATTTTTCTCCTATGTAAAATGAAATTGAGTTAAAATTAATGTTTCAAGCATCCAACAAGCAGAAGTTTATGTACTGATTCATTTGCTTGAAGAAAGACCAGCTTTTGGTGAATGTGATACTGAGGAAGTAGGCTGTATGAGTAGTTTCAATTTTCTGTATTACCACCATCTTGTTTAAGTTTAGCTGTAACCAACAGTTCTTGATCTACCTCTGGCTGCAGCTGGTAAGAGTCTGAGATGTCCTTGTGTAGGTTTAACACGAAAGAGACATTCATTCCCAATGTGTCTTGCAACTTGTATCAACCACATGTTCTTTCTGTGTCTTAGCAGAATGAACACAGTTGACTCCGATTGGGTTCTCCTTCTTTTGTCAATCTGCTTATGATAGTACATTTATGAAGGTACGCTGTGACTCTGCAGTAAAACTGGGGGGAAAAGTATTGCTTTTTTGAATTGGGTGGTTCACTGCAAAGATTTATATATCCAATGCAAGGTAATCAGAGTGCTATTTCAAATATGGCATTGGAAATGAGTTGTATTCTGACCTCTTCTAAATATGGTGCAAAATAAAAGATATCTTGAAAAAAAGTGCTAATAAATTCCAGCTGAAAACACTGCTTACTTTCTAAAATATGTTTTAAAAATATTGTTATGAGAACTAGTACATTTAAATACAAATAAGGGAAAGTATAAATGATCCAGGTCTGTTTGTTAAGCAAAAAGGACCAATTTTACCTCCTTGTTTTTCCAGTGCTATTTGAATAAAGCACAGGTATAATAAGCGTGACTTTTAACCAAAAATTTTGTATCACTCTCTAAAAAGGTACATGAATAAACTGAAAGTCAGAAGAGCTTCTTGCAGATTCATATGAATGCAATTAGCTAGGGTGCACTAAATTATATCTAAACAGAGGAGTCTCTAAACTCAGCCTACCAACCTGCTGGTGCTTTCAAATCAATACCTTTTTCCTGTTTCTGTTCAAATGGATGTAGCTATGTTCCTCCCTTGTGTGCGTGTGTGCATGTGTACAACCATGTCATTTTGTTATTTTGGAGGAGAAAAAATAGGGCTCTGTAGATTCAGGAGTAGTTAGATAAATATTTCTTTTTCTGAATGCAACATCTGAATCCATCCTTCTGCAACCTCTTCAAAAACTGGCCACATGTTGACTTAACTGAACAGCAATATTTGTACTACATGCTTCATACTGTGCCAAGTAAGTCACCAAGGCGCTCAGTACAAGTTTTTCTGTCCACACATCTGTTGTTTGCTATAGAAAGTTTGACATTAACACATCGAAGAGTCCTCAATGGAGCTATGTACCAGATTGCGCCATACTGAGAGCACAAAGGAATGTCAAGTGATTGGCAGGTCTCTAACACCTTTCTCAAAAGCCAGACTGTGTTAAGGGGGGGTAAAAGTTCCCAAGGGTTTCAAGTTTAGGAACTGATTCTAATCATAATTACAAGAATTTCACAAGGATATAACTCCATTTGGTTTGAAGAAATGACTCATCACTGTGCATGCTGAAAGGAACAGAGCTCAAAGAAAAGAGTCATCTGATTCTGGTGGCACAGTTATGAAGGGGTAAGTTTGAAGTAAGTTGTGCATACTAAGCCAGCTGAGAAATAAATGTTGTCAAAGAAAAACCAGGAAAAACTGGAACAGGTTTCTGTCATTTTGGACCGATTGAGGTATGTTTAACCTCAGCACCTGCTGAGAACACAGCAGACGTATCTGTATCCAGATTCTGGTTTAAGTTCAGCAGGTGACATTGAGAACATTGTAGAAACATATATCAGAGAGACAGAGGTTAATTCCTCTTATAAATACAAAAGACTCATGTCCGTAATATTGCCATTTGGTAAAGTTGATGAAAGAGTATCCTGTTAATAGAGGAATATTAAAATAATTCTGATTCAATCTCTGTTTAAAATGAAATAAAGTTTCATTTTTTTATCAATTATTTCTTTTGAACACTTTGCTAAACATTTCTCAGAAACAACAAACATCTTTGCTGGTTTTCATCTGACCAAACTGCTGTGACCTTCACTCTTGTTTTCTCATACCTTGGCACCATCTGCAGCCATGTGTACATTAATCTTGACAGAATAAGATACTACTCTAAAAATGGGGGAAAGAATACTTTAGGCATGATTTCAGGTTTTGCTAACATAATTTTCTGCTTGGGAACCATTTCCTTTTGTAACCTGGAGTTACTTTTAAATAGGACTTAACGAAAGGGTCTGTGAGTCTAAGGCTAGTGTGGAAACCTGCACTTGAGGTCCTGGTGCATCCTCAAGCCGTAATTTGATTATGATCATGATGTTTAGTCCAAAACTGAAATATTAGATGAAGAATTTTCTCTTCAAGGAGGGAGGATAGATGTCTGTTGCCCTAAGGAAATACTTCTGGGTCATTCTGCTTTTTATTTTGGTAATATTGTCTTTCCTGCTAATAAATAAAGTGTCTAAAATGGCCCTTCATATAAGAAGCTTCCTTAGTGTCTTGGAGTTATTTCTTTGTTTTGATTTTTAATCTGCAAAATAGATTGATCCTCCCTTAAAGCAGCATGACCACATTCAGCTGAGAAAAAGGAGGATTTTAAAATTATTAAAGCGGAAAAACTACACATCTGCTGGAATGTGAGATGATTCACATATTCCTTGTAATTAACGACAAGCTATAAGTAGAGTTTTAGAAACCATTTGCAGAACAGTAAAAAGAAAATGGGGTAATTTATATTAACATTTCAGATATTGTATGCTACAATGTGATATATAGGATTCATAGGTAAGACTGAGACATAGTGCTAAAGTGATAAATAATGACTCTGTGAGTCTAATAGCCAGTATTGAATGTTCAGAAAGTTACCTCTACTTTAACTATTGATTTACAAGTTTCCAATCATTCTTTGTAACATAAAGCCGGTTACATATCCCAGAAAAAGTATCAAAAGTGCTCTACATGCACCAAGAGCAGCCCAGGTATTTGGCAGGATGCTGGGATGCCTATTTCGCTTTACACTTAATACACACAAAACTTTCCTCCACTGGTAGAAAGTGGAAGCATTGCTTGCAAAGGTGCTTTGAGGTCAGTTTGAAAACAGGTCCAAAAAAAATGCTGTTGAGGTTTGTTCAGTGTATACATACACTGTTCATGGATATTTTTTGGTGCCTGTCTGGGTCAGATGGGACCACATGGGGGTACTTGATTTCTGAGATTACAGGATATATACCACAGCAGCTTGCACGTGAGGATTTACTCAGGTCCCTCCAGCTCTAACCAGCTTTATTTTGCCAAAATTAGAACTAAGATGCCATGATCTGATCTCAAGTGCCATATAATTTTGCAGTGACAGGAGAGTGTTATGGAGGGTTCAGAAGGGGGCTGGGTAAGATGTTAAAGTGGTAATTATTTCTTTTTCCTTCCTTTCTTCCCATTGCAGAAACTTGTTTTCTTCTAAATCTATTTCCTGAGGTCTGGATCTTGCTTGCCCTGGCCCCTATGAATAGTTTTATATGTTTGATTCCTTCCATTTTAGATTATTGCTCACATGCCTGATATTGCAGGCTTGAGACTTACTCTTTCCTGAGAAAATCTTTGCACGTTGTATCTTAGACTCAAAATACTAAGAAAAGTCATAAAACACCTGAGGGAGAAATCCCTCAAATTCTTCCAAAGCAAAATCATCATGAATCACTTCAATTATTATTTTAAATACGTGCTTTAAGCACTCTAGAATAAACAGTAGCAATAGGCATCCCTCAGATTAAGTTCTTGGCCTATAGGTCAAATATTCCATAAATTCAAAACACTACTGCAGAAACGCAGTGAAGGAATGGTTTGAAAGTATGTAGGTGACACCTCTGGTATGCTGTGGTTCCTAGTCTAAAAAGTCATGAATTCTTATTAACAGAGATAATAAACATATCAAGACATCAACAGATTGGCAGAAAAAAATAAGACTGACACTTAAGGGTGATATTCCTAGATGTCTTTTAAACTATATCTCTTTATCAAGAATGGTAGACGAGGGAAATAGGGATATTATTTTTAGCATAAAAGTTAGGTATTATCTTTAATTGCAATAGTGTAATGTGATTGAGTTTACACGTATATCTGTATATATGAATGTGTATGTTGGAATGTGCAAAAGTGTCCTGTGTGTGGGCATGTGTTTATATTATACACACATTGTACTGTGGGAACTTTAGCCATATTGACTTAAACAACAGTGTTGTATAATTGATTCATTTCGTTTATTCATAATTTAACCCATTCTTTTAATAAGCCTTCAAAACAGTATGTCGCAACGAGACATTAGATTGAGGAGCAATTGCAAAGATTATCATATATTAGAAAGTTACCACTCTGATGAAGATCACTAACCAAGCCATAATAAAGAGGAAATTGTTTTCAATGTAGATTTAAATGCAAAGACAATAGACGATAGATAAAATTAGAATTTTAAAGTATCTAGTAAAATTCTATTACATAATTTCTTGGCCACTGAGAGCCCAATTGAGAAAGGTTCTGAAGGCAAAACTTTTAGAAGTTTTAGACACTTCGAAACAATGACCTTTAAAAAGTCTTATCAATCTAAAGTACCTGTGTTCTCATTGACCTAAGTAAAAGACACAACTACCTAGCATCAAACATACACATGGATTAATAGGTATGCAGGCATGTTAAAAAATAATTTCTTAATCACGCAGAAGTGAAAATAAGGAAGATGATGCAGTGGGTTATAGCATTAACTTGCAATTCAGAAAAGCTCTGTTTCATTCTCTTTCTGTCCTACATTTTCCTAAGGGCTAGAGACACAACACCACTTAAATCAAAGTTCTTAATCTTTACATACCTGGTCCTCAGACTAGAAAGCACTGTAATATCTAGAGATTCCTTTTATATTATTTTAAAAAGTTCAGAAAGAGTCCTGTGACGGTTCTTCCATGTAATCATGAAATTAAAGAAAGACATTTAAGATTCATCTTCATTCCCTTCTAGACTGGGCAATAGTGCTGTTTCAAGAAACGTAAAAAGTAGCCCTTCCCTACATAATTTTTAAGCCACTAGGGAGAAATATTTCACATGAAAAGCTAATAGAGCTATCCCAGTTTTTTGTACTCCAATCACAAGACCTCCAAACAAAGATTAACCTCCCCCTTCTAAGCGGTCACATCTCACTCTCCTTTATCTTGAATTTAATATTGTCCATGAGAAGAGGATGTACATATGACTTACAAAGGGGATGTTTTGTTGAAGAAGCGTATAAACTGTAGCTTATATGAAGCAAAGACAAGAGAAGGATGTAGAGCTTCCCGGGAGAGATTGCTTCTAGGTGTGCATTAGTGTCCAGGGAATTTAGGACAGACCAAGCCATGTCTGGGAGACTTACATGTCTATATAGCAGCTAGACAAAGCTGTGGAGTAAGGTAGGTCTCCTGAAAACAGATATCATTAATTGTGGGCTTCCCTTTAAAGTGCAGTTTACTTTCTGACTCAATATGAAAGAAGGGATGACTAAGTAAGTGTGATCATTTAAAAAATTTAAATATAAGAGGAGGGGGTTTTTTACTGTTCTTTATGCTTTGTTTTTGGCAAGTGTACTAACAGAATTAAAAAAATATGCTAAATTCAGATTTCCATTTATGTTGAAAAGATACACTTCCTGACATAATCTCTGCACTTGTATTTTCTTTCAAACAAGTGAGTCTCTCTAAACGGAGTTGACATTTATCAAAAAATCAATACAGCATGAAAGAGAATTCTCAAAGTTTCCCAACCCAGACATTCATGAAACGACACAGCTGGGTTCCTTTCTCAGCAAGGCCGTCAGGTTTTCATTCCGTAAGAACTCTGAAATCATTGCTAAAATTGTAAAGTGATTACCTCTAAAATCTTGGGAGGTTTTCTTTCCTCTATTTTTTGTTTAAGATAATTAGAACTAAGTTGCTACAGTATTGCTCAGAATTCTGGGTACCTTCACAATTCACTCCCATATATTCAGGGGAAAGCTGAGTGTCAATTTCATCTGACCTGGCTTAGCCTCAGGAGAAGTGTCCACAATTACATCACCCGCCAACAGGGGAAAAAAGTGCTAAAATTAAGGCTTAGCAGTCATCCTCTGATCTTTCAGCAACCAATTCATGTGAAATACATAGGAATGATGATTATGGGAATAATGTGTATGTTCTTCCCATCCAAGTGCTCTGCCTTGGCTAACCAGTTTACTCTGAATATTTTTACACTGCAGCACTCTGGTCTTTCTTTTGATGTATATCATTAATTACTTGCTGAACCCTATATAACTTCAGTGGAATTTTCTAGTGGTCTTTTCTCATCTCCCACCCATGGGAAAACAGAATCCTGTAACGTGTTGATAAGACCTGCAACACAAGTGATTAAAGTCCTGTGAAGAAGCATAAAATGTAGTTCAAATGTAAAAATTCAAAATACAGAAGGGAAATTGAATATCATTTCATTGCCTAAATGTTTTCAATGGCTGTATTGATTTTGTAAAGTGCTCGGGTAAAACCCATAAATGTGACCTGTTAATTAAAGATTGAGCATAGAATGCTCAGAAGATTTACCATTTCTTTCACCTTTCTAACAAAGATGAAACTCTGAATTTCAGGGTAAAGCAAACACAGGATAAATAATACTGATTGTCTATTGCTGTTTGTTCTGGCAGGTGCAAGCGAGAACTCAGTATTTATTGCTTATCTCTTTATACCTTTTGAATGGATGTGGAACAGTTAAGTCAATGTGGAAAGGGGAATAAAAAGGTTTTTAGAGTGTTGCTGTGGACTAATCAAATAGTATTCTCACTTTAATACAGTTGGGTACCATGTTTATTAGCAGTCATTTACCTGTGACTGCTGTCTTCTGCTACTTCTGTAGTGACAAATGGTTTATTCATTGTTTCCAAAAGCCTTATTCGTCCAGTTTACTGGTTTGTTTTCAATGAGTAAAGGTGGCAGAATCAGATCCTAGGAAACTTTAGAATTTTACTACTAGTATTTTTGGAAGATGAAATATCTATTAAATACATTTAAATTATCCCAAATAATTTTTTTATACTCTGCTGTTCCTACCCTGAAGTGAAAATGGAGGATTTTTTTACCAAATAGAAACTGAGGTTTTGTGAAAATGACAAGCAATGGTAAGACTAAGTTTCACCAGAAGCGGAGTAACAGATAATGACATTAATAGAGGGCCATACACTGCCATTGTCACCATATGAACTGTTTTTCCATAGTGAAATACCTCACATCCACCCATAAAACTTCTTTCGCTACTTACTGTTTTAATTCATTCATTTTGGAAGTGACAAAACTGCCCTGTGGAACAGATTATTCGGCCATGAGTTTCAGGCTGATGATGCCCCTACAGTCACTCTCCCTGCCTGTTCTGCATGGTGCTGCTTTGCATTTCATTCCGCCTGCCCCTGTACCTGCATCTGCAGCTTCACAGTCAACTCAATTACATGACACTTTAACTGCTGTAACAGGCAGAACCCCTTTATGACTCCAGTTGTGGCAAACCACACACCTATGACAAAAACCAGCTGTGTCTAGTCCCATTTGTAGGATATAAACTTCCTTCCCCTCTCAGCATATTTAGATTAGCTGTTTTAATAGTGACAGTTTCTTGCTTTTCTGTTTCCTTTGTGAAAACTGAGATCTATTCCTGTATCTCCAGGAGCTGGAGCTTTAAAATAAAGATCAAATATCACAAGACTCGTGATATAATCACAAGGGTGAGCAACATCAGAGAATTCAGGACTGCAGGTGGTTCAGTCATCTGAGAAAAAAAAAATCCTGTCCACCTCAAGGTATTGCCTTAACTTGAAGCAGACCCACAAAATTATGCATTGCCTGAAGAATCCCTGACAATAAGAATTAATCGAGCATTTGCATGAAGGTGCTGAATGTTACTCTTTATGTTTTTACATTTTTATATCTACAGTATGGATGACTGCTATTTCTGCTACAACTGAAAGTAATGCTTGATCATTCTTGAAGATGTACATTCATTTAAGCACAATCAAGATATCTCTCTCTCTCTTTCAGGTTAGACTTACAAGGATTTTATAACTTTCCTATTCTGAAGACACCAATGAGGAGAGCAGAGATTTTCTGAAAACTAAAGATGGATTTCAACGGAGGCAACCATCTACTTGGGTGTCAAAAAAGTACAATATTTTTTTTATTTCAGTTGTGCCAAAGTTTACAAAGTATGCATTTGCTCTGCTTTTTCTTTTTCCTAACTTGTTTCTAAGGCCCTTTCTGGCCCCGTAGACTTATGAAGATGCTGAGAAAACTTCTTTTTCTTCCTAAGTATACATAGAACATAAAGCATGAGCCTGCTAGAGCATTCAGAAATTTTAAAAGATTATACTTTTAAAATGATGTTTCAGCTTGTCAACAGTGGAATGAAGATGCTTCAGTGTTCATCATTCTGAAGGGATCTGCTTGATGGAATACAGTGGGATAAAGCCCTGGAAGGAAGAGGGGCCCAAGAAAGCTGGCTAATATTCAAGGACCACCTCCACCAAGCTCAGGAGCAATACATCCCAACAAAGAAGTCAGGCAAAAACACCAGGAGGCCTGTGTGGATGAACAAGGAGCTCCTGGACAATCTCAAACAGAAAAAAGAAGCCTACAGAGGGTGGAAGCAAGGACAGGTAGCCTGGGAAGTGTACGGAGAAATTTTCTGGACAGCCAGGGATCAAGTTAGTAAAGCTAAAGCCCAGATAGAATTAAATCTGACCAGGGGCATCAGGGGGAACAAGAAAGCCTTCTATAGGTATATCGGGGACAAAAGAAAGAGTAGGGAAGATGTGGTCCCACTCAGGAAGGAGACAGGAGACCTGGTCACTCAGAATGTGGAGAAGGCTGAGGTACTCAACAACTTTTTTGCCTCAGCCTTCACTGGTAAAGGCTCTGACCACACTGCCCAAGTTGCAGAAGGTAAAGGCTGGGACTGGCAGAATGAGATACCACCCACCGTAGGAGAAGACCAGGTCCAAGACCATCTGAGGAACCTGAAGGTGCACAAGTCCATGGGACCTGATGAGATTCATCTGTGGGTCCTGAGAGAACTGGCGAATGTAGTTGCCAAGCCACTGTCCATCATATGTGAGAAGTTGTGGCGGTCTGGTGAAGCTCCTGCTGACTGGAAAAGGGGGAACATAGCCCTCATTTTCAGAAAGGGTAAAAAAGAAGACCTGGGGAACTACAGACCGGTCATCTTCACCTCTGTGCCCAGCAAGACCATGAAGCATATCCTCCTGGAAACTCTGCTAAGGCACATGCAAAATAAGGGGGTGATTGGTGGCAGCCAACGTGGCTTCACTAAGGGCAAATCGTGCCTGACAAACTTGGTGGCCTTCTACAATAAGGTAACAGCCTTGGTGGATAAGGGGAGAGCAACAGAGGTCATCTATCTGGACTTGTGCAAGGCATTTGACACTGTCCTGCATGATATCCTGGTCTCTAAATTGGAAAGACATGGATTTGATGGATGGACCACTCGATGGATAAAGAACTGGCTGGATGGTTGCACTCAAAGAGTTGTGGTCAATGGGTCGATGTTCAAGTGGCATGCAGTGATGAGTGGTGTTCCTCAGGGGTCGGTACTGGGACCGTTATTATTTAACATCTTTGTTGGCGACGTGGCTGTAAGGATTGAGTGCACCCTCAGCACCGACAACACCGAGATGTGTGGAGCAGTTGACACGCTGCAGGGAAGGGATGCCATCCAGAGGGACCTGGGCAGGCTTGAGAGGTGGGCCCATGCCAGCCTCAGAAAGTTTAACCAGGCCAAGTGCAAGGTCCTGCACCTGGGTCAGGGCAATCCAATGCACAAATACAGGTTGGGCAGAGAGTGGGTCGAGAGCAGCCCTGAGGAGAAGGAAATGAGGGTGTCGGTAGATGAGAAGCTCAACATGAGCCAGCAATGTGCGCTCACAGCCTAGAAAGCCAACCACATCCTGGGCTGCATCAAAAGAAGCATGGCCAGCAGGTCGAGGGAGGTGATTCTGCCCCTCTATTCCTCTCTTGTGAGNGGTTGGAACTAGATGATCTTTAAGGTCCCTTCCAACCTGAACCATTCTATGATTCTATGAAATGTGCTGTTTTCTTTTTCAACTTCGAAGACCTGTGCATCAGCTACTTTGTAGAATAATTCTCATTAGCCAAACTAGCATCTGAAGAAACAAGATTGTGAGCTAAAAAATGACAATAGCAATTTTAACGCTGCTGTTGTTTCCTCACTGGCAAAGTTTTCTAAATATAAACATACCCATGTTACCAGTATTCTCAACATGAAACATACTTATCCCAGGGACAAAAATTAAATTTGTTCAGGTTTTTCTAAGCAAATGCTTCGATTCATTATCAACCCATTTTAAATCATTATCATTTTACTGATTTTTTTGTCAAGGCCAGTTTTGGGGTTTGGTGTTTTTTTTTTTTTTTTTTTTAATTATTTTTTATTTTGTTTAAGACATACCTTAAATAATTGTTACTTGCTATGCTAATGAGTTTGGTGCTTGTTATTTAACCAATAAACTAATCTTCTGTAAGAAGCCAGTTTGCTCCAGCTCTGTAAGACCTTAGCTCTGATTGAGTCATTATCCTAGGAAATTCCTGTCTGCAATGAAGGACAATGGGAAAGAAAAAGGAAGGGTGAAACTTGGTTTTAGACACTGGATGCTTACAATTCAGTTTTTTTCCTTTTTTTTTTTTTTAATTTATTTTTTATTCTTTATGTGAACTAAGTAACACTGATAATTAATAAAACCTGCACATGACTTCTTATCATACATACTGATTTTGCTGTGACTTTCTGAATATAATTCTTTTACCAATAACTTTTCCTATGGTTATATTGCTGACATGTCTAAACAAACTTCACTTTAAACAGACGGTACTGCAAATGAACCAATTAATTTCTGAGAAATAAGCAAGTAAATGTCATTTAAAATAAAATGAAAATCAAATTTGAGCCTTGGAAATTAGAGCTTTTTGTTTTCTTGATCTATGTTCTGCTCATAAATCACATTCTTGTATTTTTCTGGTGGAAAAAAGAAAACCACCAAACCAGTCACTTAAAATTCTGGACGGATATATCTGTGGAATGTAAAACAAAAACAAAACCAAACCAGCAATAAATAAATGAAATGCAACTGAAAATACCTTTATGATGCCATCCTCCAAGACACAACAATTGAAAAATGTGCTTGTTAAAACCCAGACTATGAAAAGATCACTTTTTATATACAACTTTTGGATTGTAGTAATTAAAAATCTTGTTATTTTACCACCAGGGAAAGGATAGGGGAAATAGTGACTGCTGTCAGTGCTTCTGTGTATAGCTCTGCACATTCTGTAATGTTCTGACAGCTCTCAAACTACTTTTTTTGTGTCTAATAAAAATCTAGTAATGTACCCTAGCTGATACTAATCTCCTGTGACAATACAAATCAGTGAGGTGCATAGGTATCTGAAGTAACATATAAAATGAAAATGCTGCGTGTTAAGGATGCCAAAAAAGCTGCTGTCATTCAGTTCTATTCCTACTGCCTTTTAGAAGCATATTTTATTCTCAAATCTCTGTACACCCAGAAGTATGATCTCAACAACAATAATCAGTCTTTGTACTTTATATTATTTGAAGTATTTTCCTGCAATTAGTGATGCCTTTTAAATATAGAAACCATGTAATAATAAATCATTCATCTTTCCTTTGTTTTCCATTTTTACTTCTTAAAGAGATCCAAGCATATTAGGGCTTTTCTCAGCACTGACTGGAAGTTATCATATACACCGTACTACAGATAATAGATGTCCAATTTTAGTGAACATAAATATTTGATATTTAGGAGAACATAAATATTTCCTCAGCTGTTTAGCCTACAAATATTAGAAACAACAACAAATTTGTGGTGATTGATGTCTTCATGGACGTGGTTCTGGACAAAAAATTCTGAACTTTGACCTCAGTTATATTCAAGTTGAAACTGAATAAGCAGCAACTCCATGTATCACTGATATTTCTCCAGAATTAAAGCAATGCTACTAAAACCAGTTTAGCCTGCATTTGCCTTCTACCTTGAATTACGAATGTTCAACCACTGATGATGTTTCTGTATGAATTATCATTTTATTTTAGCTGTGTTATTTTATTATATAGGATCATTATCAATGTCACACACTATATACTCCTGTGAAAGACATATCTTTCCGGCAAGGCAGTATTTGAATATATTTTTCATCACCTTCCAGTCTCTAAATGACAGTAACACTCTTGCATTTAGCAAAAGAGAAGACAGATTTGTTCTCAGTCCTCAAACTTTTATTTCTGCATACTGGTGTCTTCCAAATGATACTCTTGAAACTGGGAACAAGAATAGAGCAGCAATCAACCTGAAAAACAGGTACAATCACTGGAAGTATCTGAAACCAGACCAAAAATGAAGGGCTTAGGCCCATTTCTTTAGGGAATGTGCTATTTTGTCTTGGGAGTTGAAGCAATGCATATAAAGCATATTTTATATGAACACATATCAAAGCAAACTGCATTCTGTGTCAAAAGCGTTGGCTGCTTTACCTACATGAAAAGGCTTTGTTTTCCGTTTGACAAAGACAATGAGAATTTTGGACAGGAAACTGAAAAGACAAGAGTTGGCCATACCAATAACTGTGCTGCTCACAGCTGAAGCATACCTATGTTACCAAGGTGACCACTGTTACAGACTGATGCCGAACATCAGTAATCAGGATTTTAACTAGCGAAGTTTCTAGAAGTTGGATCTCTGTCTTGGCTAGAATATAAAAGTGTCATGAAGTTTCTCCTTGTTCAGAGACTTTTCCCCAGAACTATCCAGGACCTTATGGCTGAAGTACAAAAATTCCTACAATATAAAAAATTAGGTCAATATTAGAAGTAATATTTTAAAGAAGCTAATTCATATACCTGCACTGTTATGTGATAACGTCCACATCAGTGATACCGCTTACAATAAGAACTTTTGGGAAGGACTTTAATACATGAATCCCTATGATCTATTGTTATAATGACATGAGCGGAATACCAGAATGTATGCATGGACTTCTTCATGGAGTGTGATGGCATACGTATTCCAGCTCTTACATACTCCAGTTCTCACAGCTTCCTTACAGAAGCCCTCTTGCATATTTATAGTGAAATGGAATTCTCCAGAATAAAACGGGCATGAAGACAAGCTACGAAGGTCTAAAAGTCTGTTTTCTACCCTAGGTAGAAAATTAACCTAAAGTGATGGAGAGCTGCAGGACGATATGTACCTCCCACAGCAGGAGCCAGCAGCTCCTCCTCTGCTGCATAGAAGACCAGCAGGAGTTTAGACCTGTGAGTGCTGGCAGATTTGAAAATCATCAAGCCTCCGGTGTTCAAGAGTGGTAATGCTAGAGGTCACAAAACTCACATCCTCGGTTGTTATGAACCACACTATTTTTATCCCTTGGGAGAGGCCCAGCATGGTTGCTGACACCCTGCCCCCTGACACCTCGTCCCCTGACCGACGTCGGCAGCGTAGGCAGGATGCTGCCCACATTACCCGCATAAAGCGTGATCCTCTCAGAGCACACTGCCATGGGTGGAGCCAGGGGCAACCCAACTCTTGCCCACATTCAGAAGGCATTTGCATGATTGGCTGTTGCTGCCAGATGACCCAGACACCAGGTGTCCCTGGCCGTCCGCCGGAGCCATGGCATCACTTACGATCCTGTGTTTGCTGTAGGTGACTGGGTGAGCTGCCGTATGGGCGTGTTGTTGCTCATCTTTCTTTCTGCATCAATAAAGCTCTGTTTTACAACCTGTTGTCAGGCTTCATGACTGTTCAGACCACGGTTGCTCATTCAGTCTGGTAAAAACACACCAGCGCATACCACGAGGACTCCCAGTACCTTTGCATCCTTCTGTACCATTGCTGCTACAGTCACAAATGTGTTTAATGAACGATGTGTACAAGCTAAAAAGAAATCACAGCCAAAACCACATGCAGAAAGAGGTTACTAGTGAGCTAAATGGAAAGTTGCTGCAACAGTTGTGTTGAATTTGTCAAAGCTGTTCCGTGGAATTTGTTTTGTAATGGATTCTGCCAGGAGTTAAGACATCAAGCGCACAAGAGTTTCACGGGTCAAAGTAAAATTTTTCTTGTGGAGTAAAAACTCACAGTAAGAAAGCTAAGAAAAATAATTGGATTCTTTAAGATATCAGAGAATTTCTTGTTTCTTGTCAGAGGAAATCTCTTGCTGTCCAAATTACTGCCTTATCTACTTCCAGACATACATGGATAAATCTGTGCTTGGCTTCCTTTTGTTAAGTAGATAGCGTGTATTAAAAACAGATAGTGTTTGAAAATTACTTAGTGAACAGAAGGAAATTGGCCACTGTGATGTTGTGGCACAAAAACCAGAAACAGCAATTTTTACCTTTCTTTTGTAGTTCAGGAATATCTACAGTAACTTATCACATAGAAATTCAGCTTTGAGGGATGGAAGGTACTTCGGGGCATTTTTCAGGCTGGATATAATTACATTTTTATGAATTCATCTTTCCTTGACAGGAAGATTTAGATGTAGTTGATTTGTGACTAGGAAAGAGACTTTAGTGTAAATTCATGGGATATTAGGAAACAAGTTGAGAGACAAAACTCACAAAAAAGATCAGTCAAAGCAAACTGAGATGACAAAAGGGGAAAGGCAAGAAAAGATCATGCAATAAATTTGATTACTTGGAGAGAGAACTCATTCTCTTGCTAACTCTGAATGATCCTATACAATACTACTTCAGGAAAGTAAGGAATTAATTCCATTTGATACTGAATTTTGTCCTGTCTTTTCTCTGAAACACAGTATAGCTCAGAGATACCCTATTCATTCATGTATTTGAGTTTTTCAGCCTTGGGCTAGCTGAACAATCCACAAGAGACTGAGAAGAAATCACATTTACTTAATGATACAGAATGTCTGGCAATAACTAGGATACCAGATTCATAGAGCAAGTGGTGCAAAAAAAATGAAATAAAGTATTGTTTTTCATTCACTGGTGAAGCTACACATTAAAATTACCTTGAACCTAATTCTTTTGGGGTCAAACTGAAATGACATTTCAGCTTTCCCACCAGCACAAAAAATTGAAAGAAATTCACTCTTGATCATATAAAATTTTACTAAACCAAAAGATTTTGCTTAATTTTCAAGGAGCCTTTTATTTTCAGATAAACAAAAAAAGGAAAATTAGATATGTTTAAATCTAAATTTAGTTAGCTAAATAATAAAACTAAATAATAACTAAAGATAATAAAATACAAATAATAAGGCTAAATAATAACCAACTTATGTTGGTTATGCAAATACAATTGAACTTAAATTTTTCCCAGGGTTTTCTTGATTAAAATAAACTTAATAATTAAACACAAATTCATAAACAGTCTTTGTTGCCCAAAAATGCATTTTATAGCCAGAAATGTGTCACCTGGTAATTGTTATTCACTCTCTTCAAAAAAACATTTTCAAAATGTACCTATCTTGCAATGCATAAAATTAATTGCACGATCAAGCAGGTGGCAACTTATAATTGCTACTTCTGATTCTCTAAAATTTGCATATATCCGAATCTCTTGATCAACTAATCTGTTCTCCTCTGCAGATCATGTTTGTATCCCCTATTCCTTTTGCCATTTGGATGATAGGTTTCCTGAGATATGCTTGTTCAGTGCTTAACAAAACCTGGCCTTTCCTGGCAGGAGAGTCTGCTCAGAAATTCTGCTCACAACTATTTAGAAGATAAATAATGGCAACAATAACTGTGGCAGCAAAGGATAACTGTGCAGCAAAGGATTCTTCATGTTTTTAAACCCTTTCTTTTCACTAAGAGAAAAGAGAAACTCGCTGCAGTCATGGAACAGCTTTATGTAAAAAGAGCTTTTGGAACTTTGTTTTCATTCGTGAATATTCCTTTTTTTGAGCAGATTTGCAACTAGTGGCCTCAGCTTGTCTATCCATCTTCAGTTACTTTACTGTCAATTATGGGCACAGTAAAAGTAAACACCGTCAGCGAGAAGTTGCTGCAGACAGACAGCATCTTAAATGTCCCGTTTGAAGGACAGAACCATAGTAAAATCCTGAATGTTGATTGAAAATCTTAACAGTGAAGACGAAAGCTTAGAAGATCAAAAGAAGTATTTTGGATTTATACTTTTTATTGTTTTAATATAAGATGAATTCCTGCCCTTGCAGGCGTACGTATTTACAGACAGAATACCAACTGCTGAAGTAATTCCAAACATTTAATTGGAGATCCTAAATGTTATTCAAAATGCTTGCTTTTATTACTAGGAGGAATGTTCAGCTGGACATAGGGGTTAAAAATCCCTAATGCTGAAAAAGATCTTAGGACAACTGTGGAAGAGAAGGAGAAGGGATCTTAACTTGACATTGTATCATTTTTGAATAGTAATAGTTTTTGTAATGATTGCCAAGTTGTGATTCACTTGAAACTCATCAGCATTTTTATAATGTCTTATTAACCTTGTTTGCTGAGATTGTGTGGCTGGCCAAATTAGATTTGATGGTAGAAATTTCTTTAGGGACTGTAGCTGTGCTGGGATATGTACATTTACTGGAGTTTAATGGAAATAATGAATATTCTCTTCTTATGAACAACATCTTCAGATGATGAGTGCTAAAAATGAATTACTTTTAGCATAATGGAGCTCCTAGAGAATGTCAGGAAAATGTGTCCTTTCCAATAATTTCCATGTTTTATGCCTCCCAGTACAAATATAAATCTCCTTGAGAACTAGATAATCTGACACTCCTGGTACTACCAGGTTTCTGCCCCTTGGAAATACTGAGGATTTTTGGTTTTGTTGTTAATGATGAGTTCAGTTTTGGCTCCCAATAAAGATACAGTTTAATGGCTGAGCAATGTAAATTTTTATTTAGTCTGTGTGTCACTGCATAGCATTACAATTTTATCATATATAAATTGTAGAACTCAGTATGTATCTTCAGATTTCACAGCAATAAGCCAACAAAAGATTAAACTATCATAATTTATAACTGAAAAGTAGCATCTCATCCAGCATGAGCTTCCACAGGAAAACTACATGTTAGTATGGAAGTATACCCTTCATCTTTGACGGGTGTATCTTGTGACAATACTTAAAGGGCATGATTCACTACAGTGTCATCACAGTAGTTTCTTCTATTTTTTTCCCAGATAATGAAAAATATCTGCTATATATTTTTTTCTAGAAAAGAACTTCAGCTCTTCTGTCAATGAGTCATCATGTGATTACTTCATTGTAACACGCTGATATATTTTTAAATGGGGGAGGGGGAAGGAGTTTCTTGAAAAAAGATAATCTTCCCTCACTGCATTTTTGAAAAAAAGGCTACCTTGGAAAACATAGACAGTTTTATTTTAACAAAAATACTACCTTTTTCATTTCTAACACATTGGGTAGCTTATCACTGGTTGTAGTTGGTGCTAAAAATTCAACAGAAATTAGCCACTGGAATTTGGAGAAGGTACTCAGGAACGCTCCCTGTGAGGGATATTATTGATAAAAGGGACCAATTACAATCACTGATAGATATACGGAATTCTGACACATAATTGTATAAATATGTCTAGACAAGATTTTCCAGCAAGGCTCACTTTGCAGACTTTTCCAGCTCTTCACATTTTCTGTGGAAAATTGCATTGGCACTGAGTCTCAGCCAGAGCTAGCGAGCATTCACCAGAGTTGATTTAGGAGGATTGTAAAGGTGACATTTAGACCCTGCTGCATCTCTCCTGCAATCCTGGGCCATCTGGCAGCTCTTACCCATGCTCATTGACAGTGACACAAATATGTTGTTAAAAATCCAGGGATCACAGGGTCTGAAGTGAGCCCATCTCCTCACCCGTTCTGGGGATTTGGACAATGCAGGAACAAGTGTTTCTAATACGTACCTATGGCACAGAAGGTTTTCTTAGACAGTCACTAAAGAACTTTGGGGTTTGACTTTTCTGTCACCCCACACCTGCAAAGAATATTTGCTTGCAGAGGACGAGCTAAGCTATATTTTATTTCTGTTTATCAGTTAATATCACTTTATTTTCTTTCATTTCTAGAAATGCATCAAAATTACAGCTTAGGCTTCTCTTCTTCTCTGCTGAATGTTGCATCTAGATTTGACAGTCAGTCCTCAAAGGCAGATAACCACATGAGTCCAATAAAACACCACCACTAAAATGCAGCTCTCTAGTAATGCTTACGTAAGTATTGGTGAAGTATAGAATATCAATGAACAATTCTGCATACTTCCTTATGAAAGAAAGGGACACTTGTGTTGCTCAGTGAGGCTTGTTACAGTCTTATTCAATCTAGAGGCAGACCCACCTGTGCTATCATATATTGTCAACTTTATTGATTCTGCATAGGTAAATTTAGTGATCTCTGAACAAGGTTAACTAGTTTCCCCACAGGTTTCTTATTTTATTTTATTTATTTTTTTTAATTTGAAAATCCAACCATTCAGTGGACTATATATCAACATATATCTTTGCTAAACTTTTCGTTTCATGAAGCATGTATTCCCAGATCTTGACAAAATGTGTTTTCATATCTAATCTGTGAATCATCCATCAGATTACTTAATTTTTTCAGATGAAAACTAATATTCTTTGGAAACATAGTATTGTACTTAAACTCATTTGATCCTTTTCAGCCTATAGAACAGCAACAAATGATTTATCCTGAGATCCTGAAAAAAGGTCTATGAAATCAATCTGCTTCATTTTTTTTCCAAATTTGTAGCGCCAGCAGAAGGCCTGAAGATACTAAGATTACCACAAATGTTTCTAAAATTGTAGATGAGGTATATAAGACTGAAAATACTCTCCCCACTCAGGGTATTAGCAATGCATTCAATTTATTATCAGCCAGCTGGCCAAACAACAGGCATGAAGAGTCTATAAAATTTACATTACACAGTGGCAATGTGTAGACAATGTCTAGATCATGTTTGTTATGTGCATTAGGTGTATATCCCCACTGCTGGACCTGAGTGTCACCTGTGGCTGCATCTCTTTTCATATCAGTATGAGTCATCAGTATGTACAAATATTTGTGCTAACCCAAAAGAAGGTATAAGTGCAGGGAAGGCAGGACTGTGTCTATTTACCTGTGTTACCATAGCTCCTATGGGATCCTGTTGTTCTAGCTACTGTACAAACATACAGTATGAAAACAGTCTTTGCCCCAAAAAGATGGCAATTGGATGCATCTCTGTCATACAAGTGAAAAATAACAGCTTATGATAAAGAAATAACATATGCTTTACATGTGTGAAGCAAAACTTAAAAAAAAGAAAGCAAAACTATTGAAAAATATTGTTCAGGGAAAGCAAATAGCTGTCCAGCCCGTTCATTACATTATACGGTGTTAAAAAAAGTAATTTTGCAGTTGAGAATAGGGGATTTTAAATGTCCTCTTCTGTGATGCCACCTGGTAGTGCTGAACTCTGTTATCTTAGAAATTAAGTATTAAGTTGCTTCTCAGAGGGAAGCTATGTAATAAAATGATTTAATTCCCTGCTACTGATGTCAATGAGCATTTGACCATAGAAACTACAGGGATGAGTTTGAGGTCCTTTGATGTTTCAGAATTAGAGACATGGACTCTACTTCTCCTTAATAATCCTTATTTGTGTATTTTCCTTTTATTTCTTTCATCCCACTATTTTGCCTATTACTCTCAATAAAGCCAAAAATAAACTCTTACAAACTTATTTTTCAGATTCATGTGCATTTTAAAGAGCAATACTTCAGTCAAAAGAACACCACCTGTGAGGATCAGTTCAACAAAATCATAGTGTTCTCTTTCAGCTGAGAACTGTAGAGTACAATAATGTTTGCTTCTAAGATGTTACAGTGTTACAAATTTCCTGTGTGGAGACAACTTTGGCATATTTGAGAAACAGGATGGAATAAAACACACACATATGTTAGTTTGTGTATACATACAGTGGAAATCTAGATGTTCATTGCAATGTTTTACTGAGGAGAGCTTATTTTCTCCCATATGAATGTTTTTTAAACTTTCCGTGTCTTCTTTTTTGAAGATCTTTTTAGTCGTCCGTCTCTGATGATAGTATGTTCATTACAGACTAGGCTTTTGTTGTCCTATTATTACACGATACCTAGGAATAACAAGTGGTCAATTATCTTTTGCCTAGCACCATCAGAAAGGAAATTCGATTTACCTGCATCTTCTGTCATCACAGTACAAAGGACGTTTCCTAACCTCAGTGACACTTAAATTAGTATGATGATGGAAAACAGTATTTTCCATCATTAGGTAGTTTAAGGGCTTTAGCGTGTAAATCATGATTTTCTATTATAGTTTGAATGAGTTAGATAATATTCTTCTCACGACCCACTGAAGCGGACAATCTTTATCTTTCACAAGCTTGAAACCTATAGATGAAATGTGCACTAAACAGATACATTTGGCCATGTCATTTCAAGATAATCTTATGTAAACCAGTTTAATTAAGAGTATCAAAATATAGATATTCAATATAGAATGTCTGATGTTTCAAATCTGGAGAAAGTAATGGTGTGGACTGTCCGTTCACAAAACAGATTGTGGCTTTATTTCATGGTATCCTATTGCTTATGTTTCTTTTTAATTGCCAAAAGCATTTACACCCTGTGATCAGTGCTTTGTGATATATGTTTGATCTCATTCAAAATGTCTAAAAGGGAAAATAAACCACATTTTGACTTGTTGGGCTTTAGACAACCTTTGTGGCTTCAGTGCAAGATAAGTAAGCTCTGAGCTACTTTGCAGACAAGACATCAAAAAAGAGAGTCCGAGACAGAGAATGAGAGATGGGAAAACTAACTCAAAATACGAGTCAGTGCACAGCCAGCACTGGGAGAGTCAGTAGCTGTTATTTCTTATGTAGCTTCATTGTTTTCACTTGTATTAAAAAACAGTCCTTCGTTGCAACAGAAGATACAGAGCCATATATTGTTAGGAAATTAGACATGGTTCTGCTAGACATGCCTAAAAGAGTGACAGATCACACCAGTTTCAAACTCCAAAACCTCTTTACTGTGTTCAGTAAGAATACACATTGGCAGTCACTATCAATCATTATCACTACATACCCAAAACAATTAGTCCTTAACAAATCTATCCTAAATTAACAGTGAATATACAATGTCACAAAACTCACATCTTTCTAGTTAGCATGGATGTGTATGGTCCCTGATGGTCCTTAGTCAAGATAAAGGTTATCAGGCTTGAGAGCTCATGAAATACAGAAGCCAGGACCTAAGTGGGCTGTGACCTTTCTTCTCTTCCTGTCCTCACTCATTGTTGATGTTTTATGCTGCTCTGAACCTTCCCCAAAAGAAAAGGGGGTGGTCTCATTTGCTCTTGGCATCTTATTTCTGGTATTGGGACTTCTGGCTTCTCTTATTCTACAGGATTATTATGGTCCCATCAGACATTTTTCCCATTTGTTTTGCAGAATGCTTTTGATTCTAACAGACATCTTTCCTGTCTGCTCCACATCTTTCATTCTTATCTTGCACATTTTACTACTTGCGCATGTTTTTCTGCACCTATTTTTTGCAACTATACCACAAGTCTCCATCTGCCCGTTTGTGGCTAGGGCTATTAGTTATATACTTAAACTTATCCGTGTTACAAAGTGCTAATAGTGGTATTTCAAAGTTACAACTTGCTCATACGGTCTTGCTGGTTTTACTGGTTTAGTGTGCGTAAGCATACCTTGCTTCAAGGCAAACAGTATGCTAAGTTTGCTTCTAATTTTTGGGTGCAACAGGCCTCTGTTTTCTCTAGAATTCTACCTTCCTTTAACAGAGAGTGTGTCTATTTGTGTCTATTCATCACAGAAAAAATTTCATTCCCAAATGGAATCATGGAAAAATATGTTGGAATAAAAACCAGCTACAGTGTTACAAGCAAACACCGTTCTATATAGTTTTCATGCAAGGTTTGTGTGGCTGGTGCTGTCATTTAGGCAATGACTGTGTTAGAAGATATTTAATAACTACATTAGGCTCCGGTGAACATCTGACTACATTTGATTTTTTAAAAAAATTACAGAAGAAACAATGGTTAATGGAGGGACGAGCATTCTGATAATGTCATGTTAAACTTTTCATGAGGGACATAAACGATTAAATATTGCCATTTCAACAGGTTTCAGTCTGCCAGTCTTTGCATGCTTTTCACATCAGGTAATGATTAATCATGGCTGAGACCACGTGGAAGCCCTTTTTCACTGACTGCCAAAAATACATATATGAAAGGTGGGTTATGTGATGTTCTGTTGCCACTCTGAATTAGCTGCTAGTTCGGCCTGTCTCCTTTCTGTCATAGATTTTTTTGGTAACGATTCAGAGTTTTGCGTATAAATGCACCAATCATACCTGTAGACACATGAGACAGCTATAAAACTTCATGTCCACACCATGATGTCAGCACCAGGATATGTGATATTGTATTGGCATTGGCTGGCTTTGACAACACTGAAAAATCCATGCTGAAGTCAAGAATTTAAATATGATTTTGTTAATAAATAGACTATTTCCAAAAGTGTTTTCCCTCCAATAGTTTTTCTAAGCCGTCTTTTTACACATTAGCAAAACAGTGTACTGCTGTGCTGTCTTATAAGAATGGAACACAGACAGGGCAGATAAGACAGGAGAAAAAATCAAACCTGTAAAATCTCGGGTCTCTGTATAGTCCTGCTCAACCAACATGGAAATGTGTGTAGCCCTTCCAAACCCAGCCTGTGGAAGCTACCCAGAAACATAATCACTCTGCATCATACCATTCTAAATAAATGGGCAGCAGTACTCCGATTTTGTTCTTATGTCTTTTCTTTATGACATGCAAAAGCATTATTTCTATTTTAAAAATGGGAAACTGAGTCATGAGAGTGATTCAGTGATTTGCACACGAGCATATTGAAAGCTCAGAATTAAACACGAAACTGAGTCCAGAGTTCTAACTCTCCAACCGAGAGCTCTTAAGAGCTTACAGTGGACTCATTTGCTCATTTGGCAATTACTCCTACTATAATTATGTTTTTCTGTTGCATAAAAAGCACCCCACAAGAATGGCCACACTGTTCAGAACAAGATTAACCGTGACCATAATGGACACACAGAGAAGAATAGGAACAGCACAAATATTTTTCCTCCCTAGTAGCTGCTCGGCCACCAACCAGTTTCTGCTCAGTTTCTGCTCAGAATTTCTTGATGTGGTTGTGGCCCACCTATTTAGTAAGTAGGTGTCTCTCCCACATACTTACCCAGCCTCCCCTTGAAACAGATGAATTTCAGATGTTCAGCTAGCTCCCTTGCAGTGAAGCTGCTAGCCATTACATGGAGAAACACCTCCTATTATTTTCATCCTTAGGCTAAAGGCAACTAGAAACCAGGCGCCATCTAAGCCATGGTTTTGCTGATAGTCAAAGAACAAGCAGAGAAAAACCTAACTTAAAATTGTTCTCCTCTAGCATCATCTCTAGTTTTCTGAATTCAGCAACTATTTTTCATTGATCTAACTATTTTCTCAAGCTCCGAGGTATCTGAGAGAAAATATTATCTGAGTCTGAGCCCCATAATGGCCTTCAAAACTAATTTGAAACCACAAGGGTAGAGGTCCATCTCCATATGGTATATGCTGATGAAGGTCCTCAGAAAGAAATGAAACTATGACAATTTAACAGTAGCTGAGGGTTTGATTCTATGCCTATAGACGATAAATTCTCTTGTTCTCTGTTGGTTTTTTTCAGCATCATCCCAGCTGCCAGATAAACGGCGAGCAGTCTGGTTGAACAAGAAGTTAAGGTCCATTAAGAGGAATGTATGTATTTTCCCTCTGTCTTGGTGAAAACTGATTCATAATAACTATGGGAGCTCTGAACAGTTCTTGGAGCTCTAACATTCTTATTTTGCCAGTTGTTGAATTTAAATCATGCCTTTATAAATAATTGTATGAGTTATGTTTAGTAAGAATTCTAAGGACAGATCACATGATGATTTTATCTTTGAAATGGCAATTATTATTGATCTTGTTTTTTAAAATAAATTGTTTTATATTTCACTTCAGTTCTCCTGTGAATTGTGATTTAGGTTTCACTTAACACTTTAGATGAAAGGTAGCTTCTACCTATAATGAAAAGTTGTGATTCAATTCATCAGGCAGTTTATCACTAAAAATCGAACCGCAGCCTAATAAATAAACTGTGGAGTCTGTAGAAACCAATATAATATTTGTATGCACTAGGAACACCCCAGAAAGATCTGTAAACCAAGTGTTTTCAATGGAAAAACTCATGACAGAATCCAAAGCTGACATCTCGCCATCCTGCAGACAAACAAATGAAAAAGCAGAGAAACCCAGGTGAAATAGGATTAATCTCACCTGACGACCCTCTAACAGGTAGGCATCCAATGTTCATTCTCTCTCAGTGGATTTTACAGGTGCTTCCCAAAAATATGTCAGAAAACTTTAGCCTTCAGACAGATGTCTAACATTAAAGAGGTAAGCTGATTTCTGGAGTTTATAGTGCACTCTGCCTAAAGAAGAGTCTTC
This sequence comes from Burhinus bistriatus, assembly GCA_013397275.1. NCBI lineage: Eukaryota > Metazoa > Chordata > Aves > Charadriiformes > Burhinidae > Burhinus > Burhinus bistriatus. The sequence continues at coordinate 65,386 of VYXH01011105.1, read as the reverse complement.
ATGACTAAGGTAGGTTAATGTCTAATTTTTACATTGCTCAAGTGGGAGAGGATGTGTTGCACAGTTTTGTTCAGTAGTTGTGGGCTAGCATGGGAAAAGAGACAGAGCTGGCATGCTAGGCAAAGGCTTTCACTTCCACAGATAAGTCAAAGTGCAGTCAAAGTCCTGGAGAAGGAAAAACGAAACGAGGTGACATGTTTTACAGATGATACAAAGTTATGTTGTAAGTAGCAGAGGTGAGGAGAGTGAAGAATTGCAGAAGGACCTTATGAGACTATGGCTTTGGCAGGGAAATGGCAGATGAAACTCATGGTAGACGAATGTCAAGAAATTAAAATAGGGAAAGAAAATAACCCTGTGTTTGTGCAGAAAGTGTGGATACTGAAGTGGTAATTGCCATTCTGGAGTCATACCTTGGTGTTACCACAGTCTGCTGCATGACAACATCTGCTGTAATGCTTAGCAGGCATGAAAAACAAGCACCTCAAATGTTAGGAAGTATTAGGAAACAAACAGAAAATAAGACAGAGTAATTATTCTACTGAATAAATCCATGGCAAACCAGCAAACATAATCCTTTGAAACTCTGTGTCTGTAGTTCCCTGATACAAAAGAAAGGATATACTGGGAATGGGAAAGAATCAGAGGACAAGAAGGATGATGAAAGGCTTAGAATTGCTTCCATGCGAGGAACAGTTGCATAGTAAAGGACTGTTTAACCTGGAAAAAAAAAAAATCACACCAGTGTCCTGTTCCATATACAGGACAATTATGAGGTCTTGATGGACGTTAGTCAGCTATTAAAACCTAGCACTGAAGCTGAGGATTAGCCCAAGACTGTCATTATCAACTTATAACATTAGGCTTTCTTTTTTTCAAGCAAATTTCAAATAAAGAAAGAGCTTTCTTTCTAAAATAAGAAATAGCTATTCATAGTTGTATTTCACTGAGTGAAATACCAATAGGAAAGCTGAAGACATATGAACAGAAACTGTACTGTTTCTTCCTCTTTTTCCCTTCTGCAGAGTCAAAATGAACATATCGACCATACGGAAAGTCAGGCAGACACAAGATGAGCTTATGTAAGTGCCCATAACATTACATATTTAATTGAAACTACATTGTGTTATAATAGCTTAGGTTTAAAGAACTTAGCAAATGCCTTAATACTACCCTAAAGAGATCAACTCTTTTACAAAGCTTTTAGCTTGTGCAAAATCATGAAAACAGAACTTAATGGTACCTATCTGAAACTAAGAACAGGAAAATTAGCACAGGTGTAAAATGGTTCCAAAACTGAGACTGGGTTGTTCTAACAACATTTTAATAGGAAATAAATAAATAAATGAGACAGTTGCTGTTATCCTTAGTGCAGTAGTAACCATAGAAACTAAACCCAGGGGTTATTTCCATTCACAAACCGTTTATTTTTTGTTTTTTTGTTTTTTTTTTTTTTTTGTGGCAAAAGGAGTTCTCTGAACAAATTGATGGGTTTGATCCTGCAAAGTGCAGCTGCAGATCAGTTTGTGCTTGTTGCAAATGCAGTGAGCAGGGCACCTGCCAGCGCTGCATAGCTATCAAATAGCCCTCAGAGGGGAAAAGAAGGGCAGGAAAGGGGTCTCCAGGTTACCATTGTAAGACCAGAGCTCTGAAAGGGGGTCCCCAAGGCATGGAGATCCGGCATGGATGGCACCCTGGGGGTGGTGGAGCTGCCCAGCTCTGAGTTGGGTGCTGGGCAAGACCCTGCCCCTGCTGAGGATGGCTCTGACTCGCAGATCACACCAGTGTTAGGGGAGCTGGTGACTGCCACATGCCAAAAACATGCAGTGCCTTCAGGGACAGCAGAGGTGGATGGTCCTGGTCCCCACTGTCAAAGGCAGAGCTCACATAGGGCTGTCGCTCAGAGTAACGAGGTCATGTCTTCCCAAACAGGGATTTCTAGACCACAATCCCTCATGCAGCCAGAAGCAAATGACCCTGTTACTCCCAAGGGAAAAGCTTTCTTCCCCAGAGAGGAAGGCTTCCTACATCCTCAGCCTGGCAGGGAAGCGAGAGTAGAGTAAGCTGCTGAGTTACAAGGCACACTGAATGTCAGCCTTCCCCGCCAGAAGCAGCATTTACATCTTAAAATAAAAGAAAAAGTACTTAAAGAGGAGAGAAGCAGAGGTGTAATGTATTTCCATACTTGGAACTCTCGTTTCTGAAGTAACATTATGGAGTCAAAGAATGAAAGGCAGCCAGAAAATCACCTAGTCTGGCATTCAAAAGCTGAAGATCACAATGAGGTAAATGGAACAAAATGCCTTATCTTGATCCATGCCATCTTCCTTTGTTGGTGCACTCTTTGTGACTAAAAAGGAAGGAATATGTTAGGGGTATACAGTGTGAATGGAAATCATCTCTCATTTACTGTTATCAAAATAGAAACCATTTTCCTTCATAATTTGAAAAGCTGTTTTCTTTCTTCTTACTCAAGAAGAGGAATGAGGAAATGCAAAGTATTCTCATTCATTTACATTTCCTCTTCCTCTTGGCCAACTTGGCAGAACATTAAAAAGTAAGAATAAGATTTAGTTGGGTTGGTTGCAAAGAAAGAAATAATCTCACCCTATCTTTCAATAAAGAAAACCCAGAACTTTGTCGAGAAAGTGGTGACCTGTTCTTATCTAAAGATTACACAAAGGATGACCTGAAGTGTTCTGAAGTGCTGAAATACAGGGCTGATTTATAATAATTTATTCACAATGTAAGAAAAATATTATCGCAAATGCTGGTTTAGAAACTAAGAAATCTGAGCAAATCTTTGTGTTTGGAATTTATTTTTTTCTATTTCCTTGGGAAAAATAGCTCAAGGTTTATGATCTTCAGTTTGACATTTATAAAAGGAGAGTAGTGTTTCTTCTCATTATGCTTTGAAACAAAGTAAGTGTTATGGTTTATCATGACCATGTGTAGGCTGTGTACCCTAATGGAGTTTTAGATTCTTCTGTAGTGCATATACTAAACAATATTTTTTAAACCAGCATGTCAAATGGCAACTTTTCTTTGCTCCATTAGTTGAAATGAAATGTTCATGTGTCTCCATATGTAGTCATGCAGTGTCAAAATAAGATTCAGGAGAATAAAGCCAATGTAAATCATAGTCCAGTGTACTGAAATTGCCATGATTCTTACCACTTGCTTGTTCACTTGCCAGTTCCAAGAACTAGGACTGGCTGGGATATCAATAGGATAATGAGATATTACACGCTTATTCAATCATATATTGGTAATGCTGATTATCAGAAAGGCTGGAATTACCAGGAAATCTAGAAATCACTAAAAACAGGACTTATTTAAAGTGTTCTTCCATGCCACATAAACATGCAATTTAGTCCCTATTGCATACAGACTGAGTTCCTTTTGCCTTGTTAATACAGTCCTGCATGCGTCAAATACAACTTATATAAGGAAAGTAAATTGTCATCATAGATTCATGAGAATACCAGCACATTTTATGCCTATGTCTAAAGTTGAAGCTTAGGCAGAAAAAATATGGAAAACTGTGTGTTTGCCTGTGAACTTTGATCATATGATTCTTTAGTTAGAATTACTTGAGTTGTGCATGAATTTAATTAGGATTATGCAGTGCCAACTAATTTTAGCATTGTAGAAATTCACAATTAATTAGCTGAAAATCTCCTCTTATGAAACATAAATCCTCCTCCTATTCTGTTTTATATTGTGAATAAAACATTGTTCTATCAGTTTCTTTTTGATCTCTTGAAAGATGTAAAGCTGTACATTAGATCATAAAATATATTGATGAGTTTTCTCCTAAAATCTACAATCCACATCATTATTGATTGAGGCATTAACTGATACTTTCATTACATTCCTGTAAGATTATATTCAGCACTACAATCCTCTATTCAACGATGTATTCCATCACCTTTGGTTATTTGAAAAATATTACTTTCAATAAGCCACTGAATGTCATTTCTTGTTAATTACTAGTTTTGATGACTGAATATATTCTAACATCAAGGAATTCTATGCATTTAATATTTGGGTTTTTTAAAATAAATATAGAGTTTGCGTAAAATTTTATAAATTAATTAGACATTTAGCCTACTTAACATACTAGAAAAGGTGACAAGTTATAATATAACATGCTTTGAAATCTTATGAAGTTATACTTTACTCTCAGGAATAAAGAAGACAATTTTTGTTCTGTACCTATTTATGAACTGATCATTCTTTGTCTTTTTATCAGATCCATTTTAGTGATAGCAATGCACACATACTTTATTGGCAATGATTGCCAATTAATCTATTTTTTTCTTTGAAAACTGTTGTTAAATTGCACAAAAATGACTTCTTTAAACGAAAAATCCGGCAAACCCACATATCAAATACTTGTAATTAAATATTTAGAGGAAGTGTTTAGTGGAAGGGATTAATCTGGCAGTGACAACACTCTAGTATTAATGGATGGAAAATTGAACTAAATATATTGTAATCCCAAAGGGCATCTAGAAAAATGAGATCTAAACATTTAAGGCAGTCAAAAACCCAAGCATACAGCAGTCCTTACGTATACAGATTTGATGGAAAACAACACTACCTATCCAAGACAGTCTGTGACTATGGCTTGACAAGGTGATAAATCTGTATTTAGGGTACTTGGTAGTGTATTAAAAAAGTCCAACAGTCACATGGCACAGAAGATAGAGTCCATCCAAATTCTTTTTACAGCTTCAGATTCAGTCAAAAGTTTCTGAGAGGATAACCTTGTCCTTTATCATCTTTCCACATCTGTCTGACTCGATAAGTGATCAGATATTACTTGCCACCCTGCACGCATGTAAACAAACTGAATTGTACGTGTGCTGGCTAAACTAGCAGATGTGTAATATTGGCCCATATCTGACCCAGGTTTAGTGTATGCTTCAGTGCGGTCTTGTACCCCACAGATCTGGTATGCACAACTGTGGAATCAGAGAGAAACAATTAGAGTGTGATAACATGCTTCAGTGACGCTAGCTAAGGTAGTCTAGTTCCAGTGAAGACAGTTACCTTTAAGAGAATATGGGGGAAACATAGAATGATATGACAGAGTAAGTGAGCTAAAACAGAGGCTATATATCTCAAGTGGCTTATGTCCAGTGTAATGTTAGAATATAACCCTTATCGTATATCCTGATGGGTCAGTTCAAGCCTACAATGTTACTTAAGTCATGATAGGAAGTTTTGGGTTTTTTTTTTTTTTTTTTGTGGATGCAGCTGAATTTGAGACAAACCTTGGCTAAATTCTGAATGAAATAAACAGGCCATTTCAGTTTATAAAATACACAGTGCTGTCTCTTTTAAGGTCATAAGCAAAATGCCAACAGACTTCAGCAGAACCAAGATTTCATCCATACTGCCCCATAATTTACCCCTTAACTTTGTGCATAGCTGAAATCTTTAAGGGTAAAATCTTGTCTTAGGAAATTTAATGGCAAAACTCCCATAAACATCAATAAAGCTAAGATTTAATCCTAAAAGTTCAAGCAGAAAATGCTGGATGACTCATCAGTGACTGTCAGATCAAATCTGGACTTTGGCGGATGTGTTATTATTGGAGAATATAGGCAAGTGAAGGCTATGAGAAAAAAAATACAACAAAACAACCCCAAACTTTTAATTAAATAACAGACACTTATATAGCAGATTAATAGTAATGATATTTGAATGAGCATAACACTGCAAATTAATGTCTATCTGCCTCTCATATGAGATTTCTATTTGGAAGAGAGCTGCTGAGCAAGTCTATCATCATCATATAGCTAGAGCAGCCAATGCTTTCTCCTGCAGGGAGTGGCTGATGTGTTTCTCATTTAACATGTAAAAAAAATCAGCTGAGAAACAGGTGGAATAATTTAGTGCATATTGCAAAGGCAAATAGATAGAACATTGAACAAGGCCTGTGATGTTTAACAGGTAGCTCTGATCAGATTGGTGTAAGTCCTGGTCCTGCAGCAATTGTGGCCAAAAAAAATCCTTTTTTTTAAAAAGGTGAAGATTTCACATCAATCTCTATCAACAAAGCAGGGCTAGAATATAGTTAAGACACAAACAGAACCTGGACCTTGCACCAAATCTGCTAAATTCACATGAACTTTGACGGAAGGGACAGTGTTCTGCTCATGAGCATATATTTGCTGTTAGATGGAATATCTTTGGCTTTGAACAACCTTGTAAAAGAGGAAATATATATACTTTCAGAAGCTTCTTGTTTGCTTGACTTTTCATTTCATCTGCCGTTAACTAGGGTTGTCTTGCACTGTCAGTTCAGAGCATATTTCACTGTGTCATGTCTTCAGTGTTATCTTTGGCTTGAATTCAGTTTTTATAATATAATATATGCTATAGGTGCTACGCTAACAGACAATTTTTTCAGGTGCTACACCCTTAGATTTGTAGTTGGCATTATTTAAGCTTATTACTTTTGGTTAATGTTGTGCATTCCAGCAGATTTTAGCAGGATTTTTTTGTTGTTGCTCTGTTTGTCCTTTCTCCAATTATTTTTGATGACTTGGACTACTGACACGGGAACAAATGACACAAATTCTGTTGCCTACATTTGTAATATTAAAATAGTTATTTTTCTCTTGCATTATGCTTCCTTGTTTTCCACTTTACTGGGGAACTATAGTTTGTCTTAGTTTCCAAGCAGACATTTAAGGAAATCCTGTTAAATAATGTTTAAACGGTAGTCAGATGAGTAGAGACCCATATTATTTAAGCAAACTGTTTAATTAGCACATAACACACTGGGAAAAAAGAAATAAATCTTTTATGCTCTTCTGAAAAACATAGAACTGCATGTATCGCTTGTTATCTAATATGATAAGATATCCCCTAGTGGTATTAAACTTTGTAACCTTACAACCTACATTACTTATAAAACAGATGTTTAAACTTCTTGATGCACACAAGTGTATGTAGAGTCACACCATTTTAAATCTAATTAGTATTTAATAAGCCTTTGGAAATGTTGTCATTCAGCTCTTACAAATTAATCCTGATCTCTTAACACAGGCTGATATTTTAAAACAGTAATTATTCTGAAACAAAAAAGAGGTCTGAGTTAGTCTGAATTAACATAAACAGCTCCCATGATTATTTTATGTGCTTCCAGCGGAGAGGTGTTAATAGTCTTCTCATGGCTTGATAGGAAAAACTCTGTAACAGAAGGACTGAAAATTGTTCTGCATGATGGTCAGCTTTTCTCAGTAAAACGCAATTAGTACAGATCAGAACAGAAGAAAGAACTATAGAGTTTTCAGAATGACGGTCTGAGCTGGAGTGATGTACCTTCTTTGTTAGCAAATTACATGCAAACTGAGCCTGGAATCTGCTAATAAACCTGGGTTCTTTCCAGCTCACACGCTGGCAATTAAGACTCTGTGCTGGCAATGATTGACAATTCTGTCAGTGATGCATGTGTCAGAAAGGAATCCAGTCAGTTTCCCAGAGCTGGACTGGATATATGTGACTAATAATAGTAGTACATACACATATTTACACAAAGAGACACATACATGTGGACGGACACACACTTACAAACATTTATATGTATATATGCATGTGTATGTATATGTATTTATATAAAAACACACATGTATTAGCACACTCAAGAAAGTTGGGATACTACTGATGTGCACCTGTGAGTCTAGTTTTTGGAATGGTTAGATGCAAGCAGAACACAAAACTTGTTCTTGTACAACAGCCCTGTTCTCACCATGGACTTGGAAAGTGCAAGGGCTTCACAGTCCTGCGTTCACAGTCCTGCTTCCCTCTGAATCAGTGAGGGGCGTGGACAGAAAGGAGGACAGTAAACCTAAGAAACTCAATACTCACCAGCAAACAGTAAACCCAATATTTTTCAATATGTACTGCATTGACACCAGCAACCTGGATGGAAGCTAACATTTTCTTTTTTTCTTTTTTCTTTTTTTTTTTTTTAATGTTGTGTAAATGCACGTATTCTTTTTGGTATCAAAATTTTCAAGAGCAAAATTTCTAATTCACAGAGCATATTGGAAGATTTAGATGAGAAAGAAATTCCAAATTTAAAATATTAAAACATGAACTTGCAGTACAAAAAATTGTTTATTTGTTTCAATTGAGGCTTCCTTGCAATGACATGATTCTGGAAAAAGGTAAGGAATCAACAGAAATGCAATTTAATGCCTAATATTGAAAAACAAATGAAGGCTTTTCCAAAATCTCTGGCAAACAACATAAGAAGCAAAATTCATCTACTCAAGGCAAATGACTTTAGCAGCTCACAGGAACAGCAAAGAATTGTGAGACTCTCAGAAAAAATCTGTGACCGACAAAGTAGCTACATAGATTTTCAATCAATTTTTTTTTTTAAATTAAAAATTGATTACTATCTAAATAACTGCATAGTAGTTTGTCCTCTTCCATTGCCTTCCCAATAATGTGGTATGAAGGATAAAAAGAGTAGGAGCAGCAAAACCAAACCCCCATGTCAGAAGACCAGAAACAGATGGTAAGAGACTCTGGATACGCAGACTCAAAGGAGGCCTAGATACAGAGAACACACAAACACTAGAAAACAAGCTGCTCATCCAAACTGCACTGAATAGTGAGTAACGACTGACAGACAGATTCAACCAGGGCACGACTACAGCTGCCAGTACTGCTTGGTTTTCTCATCACTCTTGAAGGATCTTACAAACCAATCTAGCTGATAATAAGATTTTGGAAGATAAGTAATGCTAGAATGTACAGCTGCTGTAGTTTATGAACAAGTGGAGATCCTAGATGATGTTTCAGACCCTGGATTTAACTTTTTTCCAATGTGGTTTCAATCAGTGTAACCTGAATGGAACTGTATCTGCTGAGTAACTTACTTTTCAGCCAAGGATGTTTACCAGAAAAAAGAATCTCTTTGGATTTCTAAGTGATAATACAAAAGGTGCTTAGAGCAGAAACAGGACTGAGGCAATACTAAAACAAAAATTGCTTAAACTTTTGGTTAACACATACCAGCACTGCACATCAAAAACTATGAGCAGATTCTGCCACGCTTATTCAGAATCAGAGCACTTCCATGGAAACCCTGACCAGTAGAGGCCAAGAGCTCTGGTTCTGAATTACCTATGTATTTGCTTAACTTCATCTGCAGGCCAGCCTTGCAGATGAGTAATATGAAAGGTAAACAAATATGATCCTGTGGTTGACCTGAGAGCCCCTTTCTACACTGTTTTTTTATACTTTTTATACTTTTACTGAAGACATAACTAATGATTTCACCACTTCATTGGATTAAAACCTCATCTAGCTGGCCTCTGTGTAAGCTCAAGTGGTAACAGAAACAGTAAACACAGTTCAGGAATAAAAGGCACGTATCATATTGTTCATATCCCTCTTTCTCAGTTAGAGGTCTTCAGTGGCCTCTTCTGAAAATCTAAGTTACTGAAATATACAGCCTCTCTCTCTCTCCTGTTCCCTCATTTCTTGAAATAAATGTTGTATCAAGAAACAGATGTGAAGTGTTAAAAAAGGAAAACATTTTTTAAATATTTGGGAGTAGACAAAGACGCTTATAGTTTTTACTTCTGCTTTGAGGCACATTTACAGAGGAGCTCTAACATCTAGAAATTTGTAGAGAATCAAAGTGATACTTGAGTACACCGAGCAGCTGAGAAGATAAAGAGAATGGAGAACAACTCGCTTTGAGGTGAGTGGTTCAAATCCACCAGTACCAGTCCTGAGCAGGAGTTACTGAAGCTCATTGGCATCTGTGAAATGAGAAATGGTTTAATTTCATTTCCCAGCAGACAAGAAAAATAATTTGCAGCCAAAAAAGGAATAAAAGGAATCAGTTTACAGAACAATCTTAAACCCTACAGCAGTTTTTTGTATAGTGTTGGCATCCTGTGCAAAGCCAAGTTTAAGCCACCATTGGCCTGAGCCAAAATGAAGTCAGAGAAAGTTGGTCACTCAATCTGCGTTAGGGCTACTGACAAGATTAGTTGGTGAAGGTCATGTGGCTGTTATTTGGGAGTGCACTATTCTGTAATTATCTCTAAATTAAGATTAAATCTTAGAATAGATCATCTTTTATGATCAATGAAATTTATTCTAAATACATGTAAATATCAGCATCTGTTTTCATTATGGTTGTCATTACATTCACTCATTCATGGCAGCACTGCTCATAAACATAATTATTTGATAATGCTCCATACTGTTTCAAGTGAACAGTCGGAGTAGCCATGTACCATGCAGAGCTGGAAGGAAACTGGTTTTTTGGCTGCATCTGTTGCTGAACCAAACAAACTTCTGAGCTCTTCATTCAGTAGATACTATTTACTGGGAACTCCAGGTGAAAAAGATTATTTTTCACTATAGACTGTGAATAGGAAGTGTAATAATAGGAGTGCTGCATTTATGTAGGTGCTAATAGAAACCCTGCTGTACCCTGGAGTTACCTTAGCCCTGAATTCAAATCCAGAATTGGTGTAGAGGAAAGCACCTTAGTCAGAAGTGTATCAGCCCATCTGAATCGACCCTTTGCAGAAAAACAGCATGAGATTACTCAGGCAAATGTGATTTTGCATATCTTTACAGTGAAGTGTGGCATCAGAGAGTAGTTTAGTCATGGCATTCCTCAAAGCGCAGTCCTGAAAATAATATGATTTAATATTTTCATCAAAGAGATGTACAAAAAGATAAGAGCACTGATGACATTTTTGATATGCAAAGATTTGAGAAACATCATCCATAGAGTGAAACATAAGGTTATTTATACGGATTAACTAAATGACTGTGGTGGTTGTAATAGCATGTCATAGTTTCAGCTGGGATAGAGTTAACTTTCTTACCACTTACCCAATGGTATAGTGCTATGTTTTGGATTTGGGATGAAAATAGCGTTGGTATAACACTGATGTTTTTGGTTTTTGCTAAGCAGTCAAGGCCTTTTCCACTCTTCACACCACCCTGCCAGCCAGCAGGCTGGGAGTGCACAAGAAATTGGGAGGGGATGCAGCTGGAACAGCTGACCCCAACTGACCAAAGGGATATTCCACACCGGGTGATATCAATCTCAGTATATAAAGCTGGGGGGGAAGAAGGAAGCGGAGGGGATGTTTGGAGTTATGATGTTTGTCTTCCCAAGTAACCGTTACATGTGATGGAGCCCTGCTTTCCTGGAGATGGCTGAACACCTGCCTGCCCATGGGAAGTAGTGAATGAATTCCTTGCTTTGCTTTGCTTGTGCATGCAGCTTTTGGTCTAGCTGTTAAACAGTCTTTATCTCAACCCACAAGTTTTTCCTCACTTTTACTCTTCTGATTCTCCCCCCATTCCAACTGGGGGAAGTGAGCGAGTGGCTGCATGGTCCTAGCTGCTGGCTGAAGTTAAATCACAACATAGCAGAAACAGGATAAACTTTGCCAGGTCCAAGTACAATATCATGAGGTTGAAGGCTAATAAAAATAATTTCTAGTGCAATTGAAGGATGTGTATTTAGAAGTAGCAGCAAAGAAGAATTTGTATGTAACAGCTGATCAGAGGACAACCCTGATTCCCACTGTAATCCACTAACAGAAAGATATAATCCTATAATACACCAATAGGGACTTTTCTAATAAGAAAATAAATGATTGTGCCATTGTATGAATTACTGTCATTTTTATATCTTAAATACTCTATGCAATTCTCATAATTCCTACAGAAAGAATTCAAAATTCAACAAATTTATGACAGCTTACAGAAAAGACTGAAGAACCCGTTGGTAGTTTATGCCTGTACTCCACTTACTGGATTTAGCCATCCGAGTAAAACAGAACCTAGCTTTTCTTATATAATGAGATATCAGTATTAAAGAGTCAAAATGGAAAAATGCGTTTCATCTGGAAAAAAGATAATGGAAAGAACACTGCTCAACTACAATGATTCTACATGCACACATAGAGGCCAAAAAAATGGAGGTGGAAAATGTTACAGCTGTTCTAAATGTTCAGCAGAATGTTCCTAACTGTCAGAAGAATGACATCTGGTATACTTTTACAACAGAAGAATTAGTGGCAAAACCCCTTAACGACTTGTAAGATAGAAGCTGATCCATTTATGAAAAGGCGGATTAAATGGCAGGGCTCCATGTGAAAGCAAGGACTTGGATTCAGTGACCCTGGAGGTCTCTTCCAGTCCCACATTCCTATAAATCATAAGCCCTCTAATCCTATAAAACTCGTGCACACAGTGGGTAGTGTCTGTGGAAGCATACAAAGCTGCTTATGCGATAGAGGAGACCACAGTCAGAAAACGACGCCCTAAGTTAGGATTTTGTTGAAAAATTCTGTTAACAATATCAAGCATTAACCTCAACAATCTTATTTTATGAGGTGCATCACCTATCTGAAGGATATATATACCTTCATCCATTACATTCACCTGCTCACTTTTCTTCCTGCAGATAAGCAGAATTGTGAGTGAGGTTATAGAACATTTTAAGCTTCTTGAACTGGTAATTGTCTGCATCCCTTCGGGGATCTTGTCTAAAGCTCTGGCCTTGACAGTTTGAAAGGTGCACGGTGTATTGAGATTTGATAAGCTTTTTAAAAGTGAACATTGATCCAGTATTTTAAGCAGTTGTCCCATTTATCTAGAATGACCTACATATACCTCTGGATGGATGGATGGCATGTCATGACTTTTAATTGATTTAAGGAAAAAAATTACTCCTTAAAAGAAACTAAAAATACTTAATAAAAATAATGATTATGTATTGCATGGGCTCCCAGTCTATTGCTAATTGAAGAAGAAATTAATCTTATGGAAGAAACTTTTCCTCAGCATTTTATTGGTTTTGAACTCTTAAACTGCACAATACATAGAATGATTAACAACATGCCTCAGCTGGCGAGAGAAAGAGAAGACACTTCTTCAGTTCAGTCCCAGGACACTTAATTCATAAGCAGGATTCCCTGGCTGTCCCCTCACATGCAATTCTATTTTGTAATTAACCTAGTGCTTAATTAACAGAGCTTAGCAAATAGATCTCAATGAATAATTTATTTGATGAATTTAACCTTTTTTTTTTCCTTTTCACAAATTGTATCGGAAGAGACTGGGAAATTTTCCAAGATGTATTTTTTAGCTAATGTTTACTGACATCTTTAGTAAATAATTCTTGGTATGTGGTTGATGTTATTTAAGTTCATATTATTAGTTCTTATAACTTAGGTATCTGCTTTAACCAAGTTACTCATTGTTATCACCTAAGTCACCATGTTGTACATAGCTGTCCTGGTTTGAGGTAAAACTGAACCAATTTCTATTTCAGTAATTTTAATTTTCAGCTAAGCCTCTTCTAACTAACTGAACTCTCTGAAATTAACGGTATATTTTTCAGACGGTATCCACTTCTAGCAGAGATAAGGTCTGATGTTTATAGCTAAAACCAACAGATTGGTAATTTTGGGGTTTTTTTTTGTTTGTTTGTTTTTTGGTTTTTTTTTTACCTAGCTGTAATATTCATAGTTCATAATATGAACTGTCCTGACTAGATCACCAATTAAATCAACAGAAGCAAAATATTAAATAACAATCACAGTAACTAGGCAAAAATTCTAAGTAATTAACAGCCAACTAATTTGAAATTTAAGCTGAAAAAAAAGTTTTGTGACTCACTGAAATAGTAATATACACTAGCTATACATGCACTTGATTATTCTTGGAAAGCAGATGTGGGATCATCAACATAACATAAATGAAACTTGTTTTTCTCTTTTAATTGGCCAAGAATCTGAAGATTTTTTTACCCTTGAGCTCAATAATGAATATTATGTCTGCACCCAACGCGCCCTGAATTGTTTACAGAAACCTCCACTGACTTCAGTGTTGTCTGGGTCACACTCTTAAGTATTAGAAAGTGCCATATTCCTGATTTAGAGGAGGTGCAATGACATATTCTCACAATACAGACCTCAATAACAGTAAATAGACTACATGACTCCAACAAGACTGCACTTTGATCCTGTATTTATGATTCAATCTTCCTACTTCCTGTCTAAATTGTGGCTGAAAACTCGCCCTCTTTCCAAGTGGTGAGTCAATTCTCCAGTGTTCAGGACTCCATGGGAGCCTGTTTACGCCTGAAGAGGTCATTGAGGTGTGCCCATACACACACCTGGAGATAGTTCTTGCCTCTCACTTAGAGTTCATGGTGTGAACCCTGACTAAACCCAGAAGTGGTCAGTGCTGGTGCCCACCCAACTTTGGCTGAAGCACTTCGTTACCTGCGGGAGGTGTGACTCTATTTCTACAGTGAACACCTACCTACTCACAGAGTTATGGTGAGGAAACCATTCCCTCTGTTCTTTTGAGGTCCAACTACTATGAAGTAAGAGCGGAACAGCCCTGAAACCGGAAAGAGCAGAGAAAAATGAGTCTGATTCAAGTCTAGCAGGGAAGACATTAAAGTAGAAGGAAGTGATGAAGCCTTAGTTTTTAATGGGCTTTGGTTCTGGAAGAGTTTTTTGTTAAATGCTTTTCCAGTATACCTACACACCCAAGGGAGATGGCTGGAAACTCCACACCACTTGATTCCTAAATAAGTGCACTTAGTCCCAAGCTGCATTACGTGTTCGGCAGGAGAGGTGAAGATTATCTGGCCTCCAAACTACTATGAGAAAAACTGCAAATTTGTCCTACAGTGAGGTGGATGAGAAACCAAGAAGTGGAGATGCCGGACATTTCTCTCTTGTTCACAATATTCTTAGGGAAAGAGGTTGGGAATACATTGCCTTCTGAAGGCATCCAGGTCATACAGTTAATGAAAAAAGGGAATGTGGTCTGGATATCACTCTGTGAGGAGGGTTAGTACTTTCCCTTGATTCTGAAGGGAAGCTTTGATCCATATTGAATTGTTTCCTTTTGGAATATATAGGGCAATTTTTTTACAAACCCTACGGGATAAAATACACTACGGGCAAGCAGCCTAAGTGCTCTTAATAGTAAAATTTATTAAATTAATGTCTTGCTGATGAAGAGAGGCAAGACAAACTCTCCTGTTTTAGTTGTTTTGGATTCTCATACCTAGCAAAAATGAGAAAAAAATGCAAACTTTGGGGTAGTCTAAAAGTCATCAGATGGGTATTTCAGTAGCCATGGGGATCAGATATGCTAAATTAGAAATATGTGTGTGGTCTGATTTTTTTAAGGAACAATCATGTTGTAATCTGAGTTTTCTGGATCATAATTATTTTTCACTTAGTCGTCTTATGACTCACCCTATTTGATTGGAGATGGAAATTATATGAAGTATGAGTCACAGAGTTTTCTGTCCTATAGTATTTGTCAGATCTTTCAGCTGCAATGGGCTTGCCCCGGAAAAAAATTCAATCTTTTAAATCCATAAATGCTGTGATTGCTAATTATATAGCTCCTGTGATAGAACTACATATGTTTGGGTTTGTCTGTCAAAAGTTTTTGCCTTGCAGAAAGAGAGATACTTGTTAATTTGTCTGCTCCAGACAAATGTCCAGTGTTTCAGAAGGACCACCATGCGCATATAGAACAACTTAAAAGCCTGTGTTGCAGGAGCCTGATTTTTCCATATACTTTACTCACCACATTGCATTATAAGTCAAATATATCAGAATTCATGATCAACCACATAGTATCTGTTTCCTCATCTGTATAGCTCCAACTGATGCAGTGTTCGATATACAAGTTCCCCAGGACTATTTGTCAATTGTTTATCCATTGACATATCTGAAATCTAGAGGCACCAGAGCTTTTGCTGATGGTTTTTCCTGTGCCTCCTGTCATGCACTGGTCATGCACTGATAGGAGAATTGCTCTTTCTCTTGGAGTCACAGAATCACAGAATGGTAGGGGTTGGGAAAGACCTCTAGAGATCATCTAGTCCACCCCACCACTAAAGCAGGTTCACCTACATGAGGTAGCACAGAATCACATCCAGATGGGTTTTGAATATCTCCAGAGAAGGAGACTCCACCACTTCTCTGGGCATCCTGTTCTAGTGCTCTGTCACCCTCAAAATAAAGAAGTTTTTCCTCATGTTCAAATGGAACTTCTGGTGTTCCAGTTTGTGCCCATTGTCTCTTGTCCTGTTACTGGACACCACTGAAAAGAGTCTGGCCCCGTCCTCTCAATACCCGCCCTTTAGATATTTATAAGCATTGATAAGATCCTCTCTCAGTCTTCTCTTCTCCAGGCTAAACAGACCCAGGTCTCTCACCCTTTGGCCCTCTTAGCCACAAGGGCACATTGCTGGCTTATGGTCAATTTGTTGACACCAGGACTCCCAGGTCCTTCTCCGCAGAGCTGCTTCCTAACAGGTCAACCCCTAACCTGTACCAGTGCATGGGGTTATTCCTCCCTGGGTGCAGGACCCTACACTTGGCTTTGAAGAGGCCTTCTTTCCATTTGTATCTGTTCTAGGTGCTACAAGCCAAGCCCGAGTTTACACTCCAGGTAGCTCCTGGTAAAGGGATTAGGATACCTAAAGGTTCATTATGCAATCCCTTAAACATAGCTGCATCTCCTACATTTCCCTGATAGTAACACAGGCAGCTGACTATTGTAAAATCTGACAGATGCGTTTTATTCCTTGTTCTTCCGTGCAGATAAGCATTCTCCTGCTTCAAGTGAAAGGCTGTGCATCTTTTTCACTTACCTAAAGGCATGTTCCTCCTCATGCCTAGAAGCAGGGTTGTTAGCAGCTAAATGATTAATTCTCCCTCAAGCATGACAGAGATTCACACAGTAAGGTTACCTGCAGGGTCCAAACTAGTATGCCTTCTTACAGCTTGAACCCCCTTGATCTTGGCCTTTTCTGTGATAAATGGTAGTGCTGTTCTATCCAACAGCTCTGTGGTGTGAGAACTTGCTAACAGGAGGGAATCCAATTCCCTTCTTTCTACATTAGCTATTCTTCCACCTTCCTGGGGGATATGCTCCCTGACAGTCTATAACCAATCTTAGGGAGTCCCCTTAGTCCTGCCCTGTGTTCATGGATTAAAATGTTATCATTAAAATGATTTAAAATGATCATTAAAATGTAATAGGGTCAAATTTCCTGAAGAAGAGGAAGACTTGATCTCACATCTGTTACTGCCAGGTGAACATGTTAACTATCAGGCTACTTAGGAAATTATCTATTTCCCCTGCTGTATCGAAGGAGGATGAAGAGGGGCAGGTATTGAGACTGAAGAGTGCAGAATCATGAAACCTCAGTGGTTTTTTTGCACCCTAAAGTAATGCCATGTTTGGTATATCCCTCAATCCAGTTTTCCCAGTAGTCATTTAGCTGCCTCCCTCTTCAGTTCATCGATCCCATTTTACACCTGCAAATCTTCCCCTCTGTTATGCAGAGAACCACAATGCCGACCCAAAGGCTGGGCTTGCAGCTTGATGTTTTAAAGATGCAATGTTCTGTATTGAACTCCTCGGCTTTCGGCAGAACTAGCCCAGTGGCTTTATTTTGTGTCTGTCTAATTAGTCCACAGCAGTTGTTCTACACAATATTTTCCCAGTACTGAGACTTTACATTGCATTAGAAATGCACTTTGTGGTAGGTGGCAAGCAGCAGGACGTCCTAAATGCATATCCCCAGTTGAAGCTCACCTCCTAGGTCATCAAAAGGCTCTCCCAGGACACTTAGATATCACCACAGGAATACTGCACTCCCTTCTTCATCTCGAAACCCTAGTGTGTGATATGGTACATATTGTCATGCATGGTGTCTCAAAAGGCTTGCAACCATTTCCTATATCTAGCATGTAGCCACAAGCCACAGGAGCAACTAGAAAAAGAAACTGACTAAGAATGAGAAAAGGGCACAGAAAGGGAGAGCATTTCAAATCTAAATGAAAGAAATCAGATACATTTAAGCATTTTTGCCAATAAAGAGTCCTGTAAATTTAATAAGAAAATCTTACTAGACTTCTGAGTTGTTGAGATCCTTTGGAAATTACATGCAAAGCCGAGTTTATTGAAATTAATTTAAAATGTGGATCTAAATGTAGGAGAGACTAATGGCATGCTAGTTAATATTCATTACATTAATGTGTTTCTAGATATCCCTTTCTGAAAGAGAAATAAGTATATAGAAATAAGTATTTTCCTTTCAATAAAACTTGAAAAAAAGAACTCAGTTAAAGAAAATAAGTGATGGAACATTACTGGTAGAATTTTATATTCAAAAGCATTTTAAATGTTAATTCTTTACAGCAGGCGGTAGCCCTGAGACACTTAGAGCTACGTTTTTGGGGGGGTATGCACACAGTGTAAGGATTGTCAGAAGACAAGCATGAAGTAGAGCTCTTTTTCTTGATTCAAATTAAAGAACAGACTAAACTTTCTACAAAATAAGAAAATAAGGACAATTTTGTGGTGAGGACATTTTTTAAAAAATGTGTTTTGGGCTGGAAATCAATGTACCCTTGCTTTTCCTTGAAGAGACATTACTAGTCAGAAAGAGCATGGGTACCCAATGGTACCGTTTTGTGTACCATTGCACAAGTAAAAATGGAGCTGTGCACAGTAGCACATTTTAAAATACTCTTTAACATTTTTAAGCTAGATCTCATTATAGAACACTTATACACATTGCAAATTGGTGTTTTTTCTGAACATTTTTATAGTCCCCAGACTTGATCTCTGTGTGTTTTGAAACAATTATGGAGTCCTATCCAACACATGTACTGTATTTTACTTGCACACCACTTCTGTTTCAAGATGTATGTATACTCTCTGAAATTCTTACTGTTGGAAGGAGATATAAGGGGAATGGATGGGGCTGAAATTATCCTTGCAGTACTTGGAAGTTGCAGGATTTCAGCCATTGTCTCCTGAATCCTCATCTATGTGGTACATTCTGCTATTCTGTTCCACAGAACTGTCATCTAGTGGTAGTGACGCTAAGATTGGGGAAAGCTGGGGTAGCAGGTAAAAATCGGTGTAATGGAGGATGTAGTGGAGGTTACTGGAAGTCAGGTATCTCGTTGATGTTTTTAGTGGCAGGCATGGATAACAGGGTGGGAATTGTTCCCAAGGGAGTCCAGAAAGATGATCCACATGATGGACTTAACTCTGCAGCCTATGCTTAGCAGTAGAAGCAGGGAAGTAAAGGAAGCTGGAGACAGCACTAGCTAGGTCTCATCTTTGTTGTAGAATTGGTAAGCCCTCACACCCTGCTTGAGCACTAGACTAGTGCAGCTCCTGAAACATGGAGACCGTCGCCCAGAAAATCTCCTAGATAGAGCTCTGGGTTTGGATAACATGGTGTGTTAGTAAAAAAAATGGATTTTCATATGTGTTCCCACTGACTTCATTAATGATTGGTTTATTTCCCTTGGCAAAGTAAGTTGGTTTTATGTTGTTGCCATGAAACTCTTAAGCTATATTCAGCTAAATTTAATGATCAGCCCACAAAATTTGATTAATTGTTTAATGTCATCATTTGACCTTAACCTAGGAAGCATAAGAGGAAAAGAAAGTAAATTTCTCTTTCATCTGGCTTTCCAAATCAAGAACTGTCTGCTTTAAAATCTTCCAAAAAGAATGACTGAGTAGTCTTGTTTTAATACGCTATATATATATATATATACTATATTGTATTTGTTATAAAATACAAGATTGACTCTTTCATGTGGAATCATCTGGACCATAGGTCATGTCTTACTGATGGTAAAGTTATTTCTTTTTTAGTATTTCTATTCTGAGATCTTTCCTTGCAGGTGTGACAAGGTTTCTAAAACACAACAATGCTATAATCCTACCTAAATATTTTATACCTAAATATTGACATTAGAATCAACTGCATCTCAGTTTACATTTTTTGGGGAAAGTCACTAAAATATATGAGGTTTCAGAATGTATTGACTATCTCCCTATTAAGAGCAGAAACAGCACTAGGCAATTTTATGACTACTTTCAA
Organism: Burhinus bistriatus; assembly: GCA_013397275.1. NCBI lineage: Eukaryota > Metazoa > Chordata > Aves > Charadriiformes > Burhinidae > Burhinus > Burhinus bistriatus. The sequence goes on along the minus strand of VYXH01011105.1, from coordinate 45,411 downwards.
CTACTATATCTGACAGAATCAAAAGAAGTTTGAAAATCTGGAATTTATACCTCTCATATAGTAGACTCCAACCTGTAAAGTGCAGTAGCTACTGCCAGGAGGATTCTTTGTCTTTTGATTTAAAGCAGTGGATTCTTAGAGACATATTGACAGCTTGTGAAAATGTTGAAAATTCAACTTGGAGAGGTTCACTGGGGTCATGCATGTAGTAGTTTATGACTTTTTCCTTCAGCAAGTTCATCCGTAAACTCTACCTACTGTTCAGTTATGTGGGCACTGGGGGTCTTGAAAGGCTGTATATATAAATATTGGTGGGAGAATTGGCCAGATGCCTTAAATGCAGGCTCTTGTTTTGAAAATGGGTAAAAGTTTAAGCAATCCAGTGAGAAACTGATGGTGAAAAGGAATAGTTCTTTTGGCCTTCTTTTAAAAGAAAATAAATAGTGCTCTTAAGTATCAGGAAAAAGACCTAAAGAACTGGAAAGGACTTGGTAGAAACCTTCTATTCATAAGGAAGGATATCTCATATAGTATTAGTTGGATTATGTCCATTTTGAGAGACAGAAGCTGTGTTATAAAGGTCCCAAAATATGAAAAAGTCTTTTAGATATTTTCATCCTGATAGGATTTCATGTTGAAAATCTGATAACCTCTCTTACTTATTTATGCAACACAAAACCATATAAATGTCTCCTATTCTATTTGCCAAATTCCTCAAAATACGTTACGTTTCTACTTGAGTAAACCATATGGTATAGCAGAAAACAAAGTTTTATAATATAGATTTTATTTAGCTTGCAGAAGGAGTTTTTTAACTGGCAAAAGCCTTAACAACATTGTACTCTGGTGATAAGTAATGAAGATGGGGTGAGGGGTAGAGGAGAGTTTCACTATAGTTGCTGCTGGCAACAGTAAACTTTCTTAGTTTAAAGGAGACTGTCAAACCTCATTTATTGAGGCTTAATATAACTGATTGAATTAAAAAGGAAATCAAAGCTTTTCAAGGTCCTACATCCAAAGAAAGCGCTCTGGATATGATGAATATAACTGACTTTGTTCACTTACTGAATTGATTTTTAAGATACTGCCCCCACAACCCTTCTGAGCTGCTTATTTGCATTGTGCTGTATGATTACACAGAGCTATAGTACATTTACTGGACCCAGGTCCTTACTGTCCCTATGATGTCACACTGTGCCTCTGGCCTGTTTTCTGGCCATTGCTGGTCTTCAGGCTGTGTCTTTTGAAAGTGTAGAGAGTAGAGGCCTCTTTAGCTGCGTACAATAGCTAAGAAAGTGATGAGAGTGCAGCCACATCTTTCCCGCCCACAAAAAGCAATCAGATTTCCATCCTTTCATGGAAGTAAGTGGGAAAGGCTTTCTTTCAGGTGCTCATTTCAGTCTTAAGATTTCCTGGCACAGAAATAAATCGGGAGCGATTCTACTCCCATCATTCTGTCCAAACGTTGCCCTCGATTTGCTATGACTTAGTGCTGCTACTCTCAACGTACCCTGAAAGTGCGTAGAACACAATACTCCTTTTTCAGCTCATGGTAATTTGCAATGGCTCCACTTTCTAGGCTGGAGTTTTGGCCATCCAGTTTACATTTTGTTTCTCAGCATATTGATAATAGCTATTTGCTGGGTCTCTGAAAGAGTACGTGTTTTTCTAAGAAACTACAACCAGAGCAGCAGCGTGAATGTCAAACAGATGTAATAGATCTTTATTTAAAACTCCCACCAGAAATCTTAGGAATGTTAAATTATTTGGGTTATTAATTTACTTAATGGGTTTGCTGTTCTAGTCTTGGGTCAGCAAATATTTCTATCTTGCAGGAAATACAGCAGGATAATTGTTTTCAACCTCTGAATTTTAATTAATCTTAACTTGCATGCAAAATAGATCACTATTTTATTGCAAAAACCACCATTTATTTTGAAAGTATTATTGTTGCAATTCAAGCTATTGATGACTGGAAGAGAGTGTTCTTAAAGGACCTGTTCACTATTGGTGCATTCAGGGGAAATTTTTTTCTCTTTCACAGATACATGAATAATGATTTATGTGCTGTGTTTTAGAGCATTTATAAATAATGACATGAGATGAGAATGACTTAAAAGGAGCAGGTGGTTCTTGCTTGTAAAAAGGGATTCTGGGACTTACAGAATTAGAGCTGTGTAAGCTTGGGACTACCTGCTCTTATATCAGGTTCAGCAAACTGACAAGGAACCTTCCAAACTTGTCAAATGCACTGTGCCTCAAAGGCAGTTAGAAATAATTTTTTTTTAATTGCCTGCAAGACTATGTAGGGGTTTGAATACATTAGGAAAGCAAGGATTCTTACTGTACTGTAAAATGACACCAAAAATGCATGCTGTCTCTCCTTATCCCACTCTTGCTTGCTTGCTCGCTTGCTCGCTCATTCTCCAACACGCACACACACACAAGAATATAAATATCATATTCAAACCATAGGAAAAGATGCTACGGCAGGGAACACATCTTAAAATGATAAAAACACGTTGGAGCCATCTTAGAAAATTGCAAAATATTTTATTTTTTTTTTGTACAAATTCTTGTGTGCTGGAAATTCACGTTCATTTAAATATTTGAGCCAAAGATTCAAATGCTTGCCATTCTTTGGCTTACATGGTAAGAGATGGGGCTGCCAGCTCTGCTTTAGAACCCACCACCCTGGTGGAAAGCCCTCAGAACATCACCTTCACATATGACACTACAGTGACAAACCCTTGCGTTCTTATAGATGGACATAAATAGATGGCTGACACTGAGTGATATGGGTACCCAGTGCTCCAACTCTGTAAATTTCACCTACAGGGAGACAGTGAATATTTTCTCTCTTTAGTCACAGATGTTACGAACCCAGTGCTAGGTGCATTTGAATACTTATAATAGCTAGGAATGAATACATATACCTGTTGCTGTAGGTGGGGGTTTTTTTGGATATAGGGAAGCTTAACTTAGTCATTTAAATGAGTAAGTGAACTTGTTTGATCATAATGACAGTACAGACACAACTTATTTGCTAAAACTTCCCATATTCAACATTCATATACAAAGGTCAGCTACTTTGGATGTGGGTTTCTCAGCACTCCCATGAAAATTTGAACATGAGAATCTAAATGAATCCCTCAAGACATGAATCCATTCAGAATTAAAGTTTGAGTGGCCATTTTGTTAGTTTGCTCAAAAATTATATCAGAGTAAAAAAATATATGAAAATATTAACCTGTTTTAGACATACCTCAGCAACAACTTTAAAACACTTCGGTAGTAATACATAAAGTAAGGTGGTGGAATGTTACCATTTCTAGATGGATTACTAAAAATGCTTCTTAAAAAGTAATTGAATCTATTCTGGAATAGTCCTTCCAGAATTTGCAAGAGGTTATTGAGAATTGTTTCTTAAAAAAAGCTGCATGAATTCCTAAGTACTTTATGTTTTAAGTCTGTCTGGACTTGGAGTTATCATGTGGACAAATAATGTACATTTCAGGAAGTGCAACACCGAAAGGAAGTGAAAAACAAAGAGCTTGGGGACCCTGAAGGGCACTTGTTATTTGTGTCTGGATGCATTGTATTGATAAAACTAATTCCCTTGGCATTTGATATACCTTTGCTCTTCTTTGAGCCTGGAAAAAAACCCTTATCTTGGCTCAAATATGAAAATTCCTTGCTGAAAAAAGCCAGGGTTCTCCATGAAAATCAATGACAGTTTTGCCTCTGGCTTCATTTGTACCATCTTTCACCACAGATAATTTTATCAGGTATAGGAAGAAAAATCAGCAGATGTTACAAATTTTTATTGCACAGCTGTAGGCAATATAATGAAACACAGAAGTTGCCTACTACAGATGCATATTGTTGATGTAATATGCCACCTGAAAAGCCAGCTCTTGGCAGATGTACCTTGAATAACACTTTTCCCAGGTGCTAAGTCAATGATTTCTCTGATAATAATTCACTGTATAATATAAATAGAAATATTGATTAGAATAGTGGCATACAGAAATAACATATAAATAACTGTAAATTTGCCCTTTCCCTAATTTCCCTTCCTCATTAGTGCAGAAATATTTTTCATGTTGCTGTCATTGCTAGAAGCTATTTCTTCTAATATACCAGCTCTCACCAGAAATTAGAGCTGCAGAAACTTTGCATGTTGCTCAGTTGCTTGGAAATTTGTATGTTTTTCTCTACAGAAAATGACTTTATAAGGTTGTTAGAAAACAACCAGTGCTTGAAGAATATAATTGGAGTATCACATGAATGTTCCATAAAAATCAAAATCTCTCATTTCATTTGGTATGATTAGAGAAGGATCAAAACCTGAGTTTTATGTAACAAAATACTGTGATAAAACTGGAAAAGGTCATTGGAAATATGAAAGCAGAAATGATTTACTTATGACAGATATTACACTTGAAGAATTTGTCGTTTCTGTCTACATGTAAAAATATACATTTGTAGATGCAGTTGTAAGAAATTTTACTGAAACTTTTCCTAAACCAGCTTCATCTATTTATATATATGTGATATGTTATATTTTTGCAAGGTTTTGGATGGGTGTGCCCTATGGGTGATTTTGTAATACATTATTCTCTAATATATGAAAGTGGAAAAACAACTTTTTAAGATTAGGACTTAGAGGAAATACCAAATCACAGCTTTAATTTGGCATTAAAGTTTCAAATAAGTCACTGAAAAGTCAAAATTGGAGTGTGGGTTGAGCTGCAAGGTAAGCTTATGATCAAATTTAGTTCAGGAAATTAACTGGTGTATTCCTTGATATACTTCTCAAAAAAACTGCCTTAAAAGAAAACAGAACAACATCATTTCTGGTTAAAACAAGTTATGGAAACATAGACAGCCCTCTTTCCCCACCAAAGCAAATTATCCTTGAGGCATCTGAGATTTTGACTTCCTTGTACGTCTATGAAGGCAGTAACCTACAGCTCATTGTTGGCCCCAATGAAAATAATGAGAGTTTGTTATCCTGGCTGGTGTGATCTTGGAAGTAAGGCCAGGATTTCTTTCTTTTCATATGCACTATTTTTTTTGAAGCAGCTGAGTACATATGCTTTGAGTTTTTACTCTTATGCAAAAAGAGAATGTGTTAGTGACACTGAGAGCAAAATAGCAATGAAGCAGATTAAAAAGCTATCAAGCAAGTCATTTAACTGGCATACATTTTCTAAAAATTAACGTCAAAATTCACCAGTGCTGTTATCTGTAAAGTCCCTTAGTTATAGTTTCACTGTTCTGATTTTCATTGTACAATGTTTTAGACCATTTAAACAAGGATAATATATGTTTTTTTCTTAATATGGAAGGATATAGAAACACAAGTTGCGTTGTCAATTAGTCTTCTGAAATAGACCCACTGGAAATAACTTCATAATTCTGCAGCTCACAAGGACATTTCTTAAGGATTTTTCCTCTTCTTTGAACCTACTAAAGCTTTGGTCCACTGAGGATTTGCACCCTATATGGGGGTGATTTTCTAGTAATTGAAGTACAAGATGTCTGAAACATTCGTGCTCCATATCTTAAGCAAAAACCTATTCATCCTGCACCATTTTTCCCAAGCAAATTGTTTGCCTGTCAAAGCGTGAGCCAGAAGAGGCAATAAATAAGGGTACAAAAGCAGCAGAATGCAGGGAAAATGAAATTTCAAATGCTAAGAAGCTACTAGAGAGAAATTTGTTCTGCTAGAAAATGTCTCTCTTACACTGTGGGCTATTCTACCCTCCTTGGTCCTAACCAAAGTATAGTTAATATTTGACTACTTCCATATCACCTATTGACACTCTCTGTGTATTGTCATAGAACTACTGCTGCACGCGTATCGGTTTGCCTGCAGGTTCAGATACCCAGGTTGCTTTTGCAGGCAGTAATTTTAATCTTCTAAAATTATGCATCTCCTGCATCTTCAATTGAACAGTGTGAGGTTACATTTCAAATGACCTGATTGATAGTACGTTTACATTTTTCAGGTACCAGTTTATTCTCACAAGAACAATCAGTACCTGGGCCTTAGGCGTTTTGAAAATAAGCTCCCTGAAACCTAGAGTCAGGATTTTGAAGAAAAATAAATGTCTTAAGAACGCATGCTCCACTCATATCCTATAGGCCTATGTTCCCAGTTGCTTATGCGTTTTCAAAAATCTGCATATGAACTGTTCAGCATTAGGCACCACAGCTATGCGACAGGTTAAAAAAACCAAAAAAATAAATAAAAATAACTACAAAACTTGGGGGGGAAAGTGTGAATAAGCAATGTGTTTTCTTGAACTTACTTTGTTTATATTTTATCGTGTTTGAAATACACCCATTTATCTGTGTTTCTAACACATCTCATCACAACACTTAGTATAATGTAATTAAAAAGAAAGGACTAGTCAGAATAAAGCGTAGTCATTGACATCACATTTCAGATTTTTTGCCAGAAAGGAAGTCTATAACCTACATCAAGCGATTTTCGTCAACATTTGAGTTTTCTATAAAGTCCATTCTTTTCCCACATTGACTCCAGGGTCACATGACAAGTTTTATATATCTGAGAAGGAAGATCATGTTCTTGCCACAAATTTGCTTTGCTATAGTTCCCATTACAACAATTCTTTCCAGACATTTTTTTCTGAAATTTTTCAGTTTACATGAATGACGTATTTAGAAAGGTCTTCTGAAAGCAGTAAACCTTGTGTGAATTTATCCTCTGCTAACTTACTGTCTCTAAAGAAATTGCTTCTGAAGTACAATCATAGATAAGGATTTTAATATTATAAATAACTTATTTTGACAAGTAAGAATGATGAAAAAAGGGAAGAGTCAAAACCTAATAGGTTAAAAGGAAAGTACTTGTGTCATCATCTGAAGGGTTTCTTGTTCTCTGTTGTGACGACAGGTTTAAGTGATAATTATTGTATAGGTGGAAGCTAACTTTCTAACATTGGAACAAATTGATAATCTTTCATAAATTTTTGTTGATGCTAACATAAGATTTTTTTTTCTCTTTTCTGTTTTTCCCTCTCAGCCATAAAATCTTCTTATCTTTCCTGTGTGTTGAAGGTTGCCTCAACTCCAAAGAGCTTTTCTTTTTGTCAGTAAAAACATCTTGTTCTTTTTTAAAGTGAAAAAAACAAAGCTTTGCTTTGAGAAAATAATGACTTGCAAGAGAGAGTAAATATTGATAGGAGTAGGCCTGCTGCACAAGGAAAAGTCAAGACCTCATATGTCATTGAGAGAGATGAATGAAAGGCTGTGTTTGGTGAAAATCAGAAGTTCATTGATTAAGGGTGAGGAAATGTTAGCCATGCTAATTCCATTTCCACCATGGGATCACGATGTTGACAAAGTGTTGAAGGGACTGAGTGTAAAACTGACACTAAAACCAGTTTCTTCAAAGGATGGAAGGGGGAAAAACATTTTTTCTAAAGTTTCAGAGTAGTTATGTAAGGATCATGGACTTATTCCACCATTCGGTATAGCACTTTGGAAGTGAAGGAAAAAAAAAAAAAGCCTAAGTTGCTAACTCTTAGAGAGGTGGTAAATTACAGTGAACATTTAATGGACTATTGTGTGAAAGGTTTCACCCTTTTATGACATGACATTAAGTGAGCAAGAATAACCTTTTGCAGAAAATGTCCATTCTGTCCTTCAGAGTGTGACCAGTTCTAATAATTTTCCTTATTTTAAGTGAGGGAATAAACCAAACTAATAGGTTCCATAAGAAAAGAATAGTTTTTACAAGCACACAACGTTAACGTGATTAGTTTGACATAAAAATATGCCAAAAATGCCTTTTTGTATCAGTTATTTGTAATGGTATTTTCAAATGAAACAAAAGACACTTCTGTTATAGGCCTGTTTTTCCTATAAATAATTCCATTGGGATTAAAATAAAGGCCCATTCGAACAAAAAACATGTGCTTATGTTTGTGATCCTGAAATGAAGCCCCTTCTCTCATTCTGGAAATCTTTCATCTGATTTTATGTTCTACAAGAATATTTAATCTGCTTCATGTGTCCTGCCTAACTTACAACAAGGTTGGCAAGGTTTCACAAAACCAGCACTACTTTGCATTGTTGTTACCTGTTCAACGCTATTGTGACTAGAACCATTAGCTCAAACTATTAGTTAAGAGTTTGCCTTTCATGATTTATGTGCATGATTTAGTGCGTGACAGAGTACTTTTTGGGAACCTTACGGGTTCTGAAGCTTGTCCAATTTCTGTGAGTTTGCACGGCTTTAAAAATGGTTTAGATGTATATGCCTAAGTATGGGTGTGTAAAGACTCTTACTGAAGGTCTCATATATCATTCAAGAAATATTTAAGCTTTGTCTTCAGACACCAGTAATAGGATTCTCACCTCTGTCTTAGTTATAAGAGCTTCTCAAGCTCTGGGACACTTCTGAATTTTCAAATTCTAGCATATGAGTGAGATTCAACCACTCAAGCCTTTTGACTGAGATCAGATGCATTTATCTTCTTTTTATTTCAAAGCAATAATGAACAATTAGCTGTAATCTCTTCTATTATCTTGCATGTGATTTGACACAATTGGATACATTTTAAACATCCCAGGTGATACACCGTTCCTGTTTCTGGATATTCATTTCCTCGGCCCTGTGAACATCTTAATTTGCAATGCTTGCGTGCATAATTTCACAGGACTTGCTTGTGGAACAAATGCCTTTCTGGGTTTCCATTTCAGCCCTGACATTACTCTAATTTGCCTCCATTTCTGCAGTGGAAAGCTGCCTCTGGCTTAAGCCTTGTTCTCTTTCATCTCATCCCATTGTTTGGGTATGCCAGCAATTAAAACTTCTTCAGGTAATGTGCTTTTAAATCTTGGCTTATCCATAGCAATAAATACTTTTACTACACTAAAGGGACTCTTTGTACTTGTCAAGATGGTGCCAAAGGCCCATTAGCCAAGAACTTTTCTTTCAGAATTTTAGGGAAGACAAGACATGATTTTTAATATTGATGTCTGTATTTAATTTTCCAGTGTCTACAGAATTATTATTTTTGAATACAGTCGGAGTGCTCCAATTTTTTTCCTTCAAAATCTCTGGTAGGAATGCAATAAACTATAAGATATATTCCAATAGAAGAACCAGATTTTCCTCATCTGTAATACTGCAAAAAGCTGATTTTGCAGATTCCGTGATTTTCCACTGCATACCTCATGGGTTTGCCAGCCTCTTTAGTTTTATATACTGCACCTATAACACCATTAACCCTCAAGAACCCTTGAGCAATAAGTTGTCAAAGATATATAACAAAGGGTAAGTAAGAAGAGATCCATATTTCAGAGTTTTATCTGAATATATTAAAAACATCTTTCTTCATACTGTGGGAAAGGTCTGTTTGAGTTTAAATTAAAACATGGTATGTTGCATTTACTTAGTTTTTAAATTTCCTTTATTTTAGTGAGGAATCTTGCTTTTTGTTGTCTTAACTTTAGAAGTTAAGAGGCACTGATCTACAAAATTTTAGTATAAATATCATCTTTAATCTGGAACAAAAAGGATTCAAGTGTTACTAAGTAACTGATTCAACATATATTTGTTTCAAGGCTTACATATCATATATGTTTAAATGTCATTCTTCCACCTCCTCATTACCTTTAAAATGGTTCTTTCATTATGGGTGCTAAGATTTAGGAGGAAATATTGTACTTTAGCATTTTATAATTCATTTAAAAGTGTTAGTTCAAACACATCATAGCATAATACCAGATACCATACCAAACTTCCAACCAACAACAAAGTTCCTTAATCACCAGAAATGGACCAAGATAATCTTGAAGTTCTGAATCTGGATTTGAACACATTACCAAAAACTGATAGGCTTCATGGTAATTTTCTTAACAATACTCTTCTCCCATCTTCCATGGATTGTGCCATGGCTCCCATGGAATATTCTGTGACAGCTCATCCTGTCTTGGAGACTGCAATTGATTTGGGACCCTCACCTAAGAACAGGTTTTAACCTGATACCTAGGGTGCTTTCAAGATAAGCACAGTGTGTGTTTTAAGATCCGTCAGGCAGCGGAAGGCATTGGAACCCAGACTGTCCATCTATTACCTAAGCATCTTGCCATTAATGTGTTGGATAAAAGGGTGCAACGACAACAGTCTCTGAAAGAAGTAACTCCTCTGTTTTACGAGATCCAGTAACTAACTTCAGAAGTTAGTGAAGGATTCAGGACTCAACCCTTAAAAGAGAAAGACACTTCACTACACTGTAGAATAAGATACTACCCTGGAATAAGATACCTGGTCCCTGAAATGGAGTTGGCCAGTATTTCTTATTGGCAACCGCAGACAACTTTTGCTTAAATCCTCTTCCTGTCAATTCCATTCTCTTTCTCTCCTCCAGTTTAATAGGAAGTATATATACCTCATTTGTGTTTTTTTTTTATAGACTCAGCTACCAGGGCTCAAGAGCCTAAGAATTGCATATCTCAGCAGTTAAACCTTTCTGTGAATTTCAAGATGAATGATTTGACCTTCACAGAAACTTGAGGCTGAGACAGAATGCAGGCCACAGAACATCCCCCTCGGCTTTCACTCTACACTATGGAAAAAAAAAAAAAAACCAAAAACAAAACCCCAAATCAAAAACATTAGCAAGACTTAGTATAAAATTTACCACTCCTTTTGACTGAAGGCAGCATAGCTTCTCATCAGTAAGCAAAAATAATCCTTTATACATAACACGTCTACTCCTCTGAAAGCTACCACAAGTGGCAGCTCAGAGCAGAAAAATCCTCTATGTCTGAAGCAAGACCCCTAAACGTATCCTTATTTCACCCCTTTTAAAAAGCACCATATGCTGAACTCAGCCTTCAGTGTTCTTATATGCCATACAGCCTTCACGAGACTTAGTGTTTTATTCAGGGGTTCTCTCTACAATATACAGTTACCAAAGGAAATGCTTTGAGAGTTACAAAAGAGAGGTAGAAAAGGTAATGACTTTTGACATCCACAATTTCAAGTTCTGCAGGCTTTGCGTCTAAAAACAAGGATTTATGCAAAAGTCAGTCATATGGCATACTTTATCTTTGATAACAAAAGTGTGGGTTTTTTTGTTGGTTTTGTTTTTCCCTGCACAGAGGAAATGTGGACTGTAGTAAAGAATTTTCTATACTACATTGAGTAAGATATTGCTTAGAGTAAAAAAAATGTCAGTTGTTTAAAGATTTATAAAATGAATAAAGCTTGGCTGCCAGAGATGGGTGTGATATTACTCATGATGCAGTTCATCCTAGTTAAAGTTTTCATTGATGGCCTTGTACAAAAAACAGGAGTGTTCCTTCTCTGATGTTGGAAGGTATCATCAGTACAGAGAGAGAGAGGCATATGCAGTAGGAACCAGGTGGTTTGAAAGCTGGAGAACTGTCCCACATGATTCTGTGTGGAAGGACATGCATTTACAGACTAATAACAATATTATTTTTCTATGAATTATAAGATCAGAACTTGGAAATAGTAGAAGAAAGAGATCTGTGTATAACAGCTGATCTTAATATTGAAAGAGAGAGAGGTCTGCATTCCAAAATGGGAAAGAAGAAAAACAAAGGGTAACTTTGACACGGGGGGGAGGGGGAAGAATACAATGGCTATAAACAAGTTTACACAGCAAATCAGAAAAAAAGTTTCTAATCACTGCAACAGCAAGAGTTTAGAACAGCTTTCCAGTAGTGTTTGTGTAAGCAAGACTATTAACATTCAGATGGTCCTGATGCTGTTTATGAGAAGAATTTTATGACTGGTTGATTATGATTAAAATCTTTCTAGCCTATACTTTTTGTCCAGCCTTGTGGAATCCGCAATCTGCTGGCAAAAATACACTGTTTAAGAGGTAAAAGTTACACTGTCAAAAGTCACCTTCTCAAAAATGGTTTGTTTTATTTCCACAAGCAATATAAAATACTTATTTGGCAGGAAAGATCAAGGTAAGTAGGAAGTGCTTTGCCAAATCAAAATGCTACAGTATTACTATTCAGTGTATTGGCTACCAAATGGTATGGCCTATGTGACCATGCTGGGTTGCAGTTTCTAGGTAGTTGGAAAGAATGCTGGTATACAGTTAAAAGAGAGGAAGACAGGTTTTCAGTCATGGGTTCAGAAATCCCAAATGGTCTTAATTTGGATTATGTTTTAGTTCCATGGGCTTTCCAAGGTTCCATTATCGCAGACATTCAGTGTAAAGTTCTGAGAGAATTAAATATTATATGGCAAATCCGCTCATTATGTGGCTTTGTAATCCTTTACAGAGGTCAAGTTTCAAAGGACTAGCATTAAACAGATCAGATAATTTTGAGCCAATTTTTAAGGTATTTATTTTCCATTGAAATTGAATTTTCTTGAACTGCTCTGATATCACAAGAATTCCTATTCAAGTGGCATTTCTAGCTCTATTTCTTTCCTGATGCCAATTACATACTTGAAAGGACCCAACTCTATTCTAGTTTATATGGTTTTCTGCACATAACTTCTTTGATTTAACCTGAATTGTTACAGATTTATTCTGGAGGAGGAGAAAAGTGCTGTGTCCAATATACGAGTTTGCTTTCTGTGCTTAGAATTGGAGCGCCATGTTAAGCAGACAATAAATAAAGTTTATGCGTATTTTTTTCCTCGTTCAAGGATCCATAAAGGACCTGTAATTCTAGTATGAGCTCTATTTTCTCTTGGTCAAAAATTCTTTTCTTGTGCATGAATCAAATTTAGCTTGTGTTTAATTCTTTCGTTTGTGTTTAATCTTTTGTTCACACATACATAGGTATAAAATGAGTGAAATTCCACTTAACTGAATGCAGGTCTGTGGTACTTCACCTATAGTAACAAGAAGTGAATATGTTTTGATCGGAGATCACACTGATTACTGTCAGTTGCAGTTGCACTTTAGTTCAGACAAAACTGATTAAATGCAATCAGAAATTGATACTGAGGGGCCCCTAGGTCCATAAAACTTTCAGTAAGAATCTCATTCACTTTTGGTTTTCAGTTGCCCACATGTAACTATATAGTGTTATTTTTGACACCTGGAGGTATTTCACCTGGAATCCAACCAGTGGTTAAGACTCCCAAAGATGTAGTGTCATATCTGCAGCTCCTCAAGGATGTCTCAGATCTCCTTGTTATCTTAAAAA
>VYXH01011105.1:21812-32173 GCA_013397275.1 Burhinus bistriatus | reverse complement strand
AAAAAAAAAAAAAAAGGTAGGTATCAACATGTGGGAAACACCATCAGGCCATGTATTTGTACGTGATGACATTCTACATTAGGGAAGAAAGAATGCCAAAGGGAAATCTGCCTTGGACTGAACACAATAGTGCAGTAAAAATAAGCTGCAGCTTAGAAAGTATTTTATATTTTTATTAAAAATGTGTGGGGTGGGAAATAGCTACTGTTAGACTTGAAGATTTAAAATGGCCATTTAGGATACACAGATGGAGATGGACTGCAGATAGTATGGGTAATAGCACTGTGCAGAAATTGTTTTTAATCATTTTCATAGCTAATATATTCTCTATTCAAGTAATAGAATATATATCGGACCTGAGTCTGTTTTTCACTGTGATGGTATGCAGTAACCAACTCTGTTTAAGTAATTTTGGGTTCTACCAGCATAAAACTAATGTAAAAACATAATCAGGACCATTTCATCCTCTGGCTGCAAACCAAATATGCGTTTGGATTTTCTTGTGAGAATTCCAGTAAGATTATTATTAAAAGAAAAAAAAAAAAAAAAGAAAAAAAGGAAAAAAAAGCAACCCACCCACACACATAATGACTTATAGAGATTAATCAAACCCCCTTGGCACCTTGTCATCTTCCCTCTATTCAGTCCGTTTTCAGACATAAAACCTCAGCAGTAAATTCATTGCTTGTTTTAGTCGGTTGACTGTATTCTTATATTCCTGAGTTAATGCTTCAGTAGTCAAGCTGCTTAAAGACTTTTGAGATGTTAGATAGCTTATACCAGAAATGGAACATACAAAGCAACCAAGTAGCAAAGATAAAAGCAGAAATAAATAATTAGATTTAGTTTTAAAGGTATCTCATATGGAAAAGGCTTGGTAGATCTCTGTCATATGCCTCAAATCCACAGAGGACCTATTTTATGTCTTTTGGGAAACTGTCAGGAGCTTCCTTTTTCATTTCTGTTGGTATCAGAACTTTCCAGAGCTAACCGAACTATACTTAGGTATAGAAATGGGTCTTTATGCTACAAAAAATGAAAGTATCGCTCAGTTATTCTATTGCAGCAGCACTGTACCATGCACTGCCAAACGCAGTGGGATGCAAGCCGTACCTTTAAGCACCTCTTGGGCTAAGTGGTCAAGAAAAAGGCAAAGTGTAAGAAGAGAAACGGCACAGAAAACTAAGTGATTTGCCCACAAGTCTGGACTGTGGCAGAGGCTTTGAACAAAATCCCAAGTGTCCCTGAGGATCCCTGAGACTGTGGGACCTGCTTTGGCTCCCTCCTCTACTCCTGTTTCTCAGCAGACCGGCTGAGCAATGTCCACCAGATCTGCAGGGCCTTCCAGCAGCCACAGGTGCTGGCAACAGTTCACAGTTCTTCCGTGCTTCTTCATATTTTTTTCCCTGAATGTAGAGTTCCTTCTCCTAAAGTTCCTGTTTTATTCAGCCATTTCCGTGCTAGGAGAAACTTAATGCTTCTGTTAGGAGCAATGAGAAGGACAAAAGATCCCAGGCCTCCCTGCCCCTGCAGTGTCTTGCACAGTACGACAATATTTTAATTTGACCTCCACAATTTAATTTTCTTACAAGAAATAGCTGTTTGCAAATCCATGTTGTAAATCCATGTTCACGTAGGAAGCCAGTCCCACTTCTCCAGTGTTTGCCTGGCTCAAGTCAGCTGAGACAGATTTGAGCTGATACGAGCACATGGGTGAGGTATCTGGCAGTATTTAGTTGTCTTTGTACATTTCAATCTCAGGAGGATGGTGCTATCTGACTCTTCTTTTTTAGTAGGTTAGCTCTATTCTCAGTAGAAAGTTACAGCACTTTTATTAGGGTTTCTTCACCACAATTAGGAACTCTGTATGCAGGACTAAATGTGATTTATGAATACATAGCATTTCCTGGCTAATACATGCAGTAGATGCTTGTAACTAAAGTGCATGGGCTAAGCATTAGCATACTCATTACTCCTGATGCAGACATCCGATGAGACTGTTAGTCAGGCAATGAGGTATCAGTCATGTTGAACCTTCTCACAAGCTGAACCAGATCTCACTTAGTTGAGTCGTTCAGTTCCATTCCTTTTTTCCTCATTTTTTAATGAATTTTCATGTCAGTGTTTTTCTCTCCAGACCCCAGTTACTAACTATAACCACCTCAACTATTTCACTTCAGGCTTTGCCTTTACATTTCTCATCTTGTGTGGCTTTTGTTTACAAACTCTTGCAGGTCAACACTACTCTTCAGAAAAGCTAAGTCAAGATCATATAGCTGTGCCACACAAAAATGGGCCGTGTGTTACACCCAGGGGTTACACAGCAAACTACCAGCATCCTTACTTTCAATGATTGCAAGCAAGATTCATCCCATCCCATCCTATATAGCCAACTAAAGTCAAAGGTCAATTAGGTGGAGGCAGAGAGGCACCCTCCGGAAATTAATTTTCATCCTGCCTTAGGACAGTTTTTCAAGTGAGGTGGGATGAATCACATCCAGAGGTTCCTTTATTGCTCCAGTGATTGCAAAAGGAGACTGAGTTACTAGTTTTGGCCAAAAATCTTTGTGCATTGGGGCTGGGGGGAAGGGTGGTGGAGGTGATTATCACCTTACGTGATCAAGAAGATTTTGTTGACGTGATACAAAAAGGGAATTCCAGGAAACTGCAAAAAGCTGCATTACTACCTGTGATAATTGGAAAGGAAACAACTTATAAAAGCTTTTATAAGAAATCACCAAGAAGCCAGCCTTCAATTTATTCTAAACACTTTTCTTTTTTTTCTGCCTTTCTCTCATGCCTACAAATCTGCCTTTTTAAAAGACTTCTTTTAAAAAAAAAAAAGCGATCAAATATCTTACTTAATCTATACTCATTTATATGAGGTTTAGGAAAGCACAAGCCAATAATTTCTCTGAATATAAAAGTGGATGACAAAAAGAGAATGATACGTGAAGAATTAAATCAGCAGACTGAAAAGTGTTTGGACGCCATCTCATTTACTCCAAAGTGCTAATTGAATCAAAAGAACCTCTACAAATGAACATTTATAAAGTTGTTTAACAGATTTTATTTCAAATCAAGGATTAATTTTGTGAACCGGATTAGAAAGACTTCTTTGCAAATAGATGTCATTCACTTCTTAAAACTGGATTTGTTTGCAGGTGGTGGATAATTGAAAGTAAAGAATGGCTCTTTGCACTGCAGGCCAAAAAAAATAATTTCCTCTAATCCATATTCAAAACCAAATTACTTATGACAACAATGCACAAAGTTAAACCACTATGTGACAGTGCTGCAATATGCCCTGTCCTGTAGAGAGCTGAGTTCAAGATCAAACAGGGATTTTGCTTTGTAGACTGATGGAGGCTGGGAGACTGTTGAGATCTAATGAAAACATTTTCCTCTGGGAGGTTTCTGTTCATGTGCAGATGTCTAACACCCACTGTCAGTTAATTCAGATTGGCATGAAGCAGTAGCTTCCCATACACAGAGACTTTCTGCTGCTTGGTGAGCACTGGTGGTGGAGTATTGTAAAGGAGGTATCATCTCACTACATTATGGGATGTAACAAATGCTTTTTTTAAGAAGAAGCATAATTGCATGCAACTGTGATCAAAAGAAAAACAAAAGAAATACAAGGAAAGCATTTAGACAGGGCAAAAAATTCCTATTTAATACTATAATGTACATTTCTCATGCTTCTAAGATGTGGAAAGGACTTATAATGTTGAGACATGGCAATCTGTAAATAAGGTTTCCATAGAAACAATGCTGAAAGTTTACTGAAAGGAAACAAAGTCTTACCAAAGCTGCACGTCTTGTAATGTGGTATAGCAAGCTATTCTCCGCATCTGTTCAATAAATCTCCTCAAAGAAGATAACCAGGTTTGAAAAGTTAAGTTTTGATCTAAGGGAATTGCCTAACTCTGCATCACATCCCTAAAATACTGGTAGTCTAAGCTACATCTATGTTATGAGGGTTTGCACTACCAGTAAAATTAATAGGACACTAATACAGCATAAAAGAGCTGGCCTAACACACTTTTCAATGCCTTTGAGCCTATTTGCCACTGTAAAATCCTATTGACTCTCTTCAGTCAAAATAAGAAGATTAAAAAGTGTTAATTAACTGACATTACTGAACTTACATACCTGACAAAACAAAACAAAGCAAAAAAACCTTTTAACATACCAGAAGCATTAGTGAAGATTTTACAGGAGTTATAAATTATACAGGTCTTGTGACAGAAGAAAGTTGTATAGATATGTGACTTCCCATTTTCCTACCTAGTCCTTTTCTTCTCCTCAAAATGGCACTGCTCCCACTGTCCTTGAACAGACAATGACAAAGCATAGGCA
Organism: Burhinus bistriatus; assembly: GCA_013397275.1. Lineage (NCBI taxonomy): Eukaryota > Metazoa > Chordata > Aves > Charadriiformes > Burhinidae > Burhinus > Burhinus bistriatus. The sequence goes on along the minus strand of VYXH01011105.1, from coordinate 27,811 downwards.
AGGACATGGATGAATGTCAATGTCCCAATGCCTAGTTTACACACTCTCACAAGTGGAAACTACGCCTGGCAGTAGCAAACAGATATACTGCCTGATTTATTTCCTTGTTCTAAGCTGCTTTATGTCTTTGGTTTAGACAAGTCAAACATTGATTAAGGTCTCTTAGCTCTCTTTTCTCCCTGCTCCTTCCCCTTCTCCCTTATTCCCCATTCTCTTCTCAACTCTTCGCTCGCTGTACAGCAGGACCAATCCCTTCCCTTCCAGAGCAGATGTTCCAAGTACTGTGTCCAAATGGGCTATAAGGATGTAGCTCTTCATTCTGACTTTGCCTGCCCACTTTCATTTGCTTCTCTGAGACCTTTGCTTCTCAGTCACTGAGGGCAGCTGGTCTGTAGCTGGCTGAGCCCACAATAGAGCAACAGATTGCAGATCACAGGGGGTTTCCTGAGGTAGGGAAATGCCAGGGCAGTGGAGACAGCAGACCTGACAGGAGACAGCAGCTCTCGAGGGAGGCATTGACGAGGCCTGGGCCTTGCCAGTGCAACCACAACCCCCCCAATGCCTATAGAAAGCAACCTGGTGAGCATGAGTGACCAGGAACGCTGCCATCGGAGCAGGCAAACAGAGCATGGCATGTCAACCAGGAGCTGGCATGGCAGTTTGCGCAGCTGTGCACAGGAAGGGCATAGTCACCCTTCCAGCTCAAGAAGTGAGTTCAGTTGGTGGTCGTCACCCTCTGGGAAAGAGCTTAGCTATGGTATCCACCTGGCAGAAAGCCATGTCCTCTGCACTCAGCAAAATGGATGTGGCAACCCAGACAGAGCTCCCATGAAAGCAAGCATCCAGCCAGGTCTTGCGCTGCAGGGAATGCCAGAGCCTTTTGCTGGTAACGGATGGTGGTGGTGACAACAACTGTGTGAGTTGTGACCAGGTGGACAATCTGCTCAGCCTGGTGGCAGAGCTACAAGAGGCAGTAGGAAGGTTGAGGAGCATCAGGGAGTCTGAGAGATGGACTGGTGGAACCATACTCTGCTCTCCCTGAGACAGAAACAGGAATAGACACTAAGAAAAGACAAAATCATGGGGATCCTTTATCCTCCCCCCCCCACCAGGCTGAAGTCAGTAGCTTAAAGGAGAGGAGTGAATGGAGGCAAGTCCACGCTTGGGGTGGCAGATGAACTGCCTTCTTGCCCACCCCACCTTCCCAGGTACCTCTGTACAACAGGTACAAGGTTCTGGATGTGGAAGGCCAGTCAATGGATGATGATGATGTGGATGACAGTCCATCTTCACCAGAGGTGCTGCCAAGTTCACAAAGGCCTACCCCAAGTATCATGACTACCTTCATGAAAAAGAAAAGACCGGTTGTATTTGTAGAGGGGTCCCTTCTGAGGGGAACAGAGGATCCAATATGCCAGACAGATCCTCCTCTTAGGGAAGTCTGCTGCCTCCCTGGGGCCCAGGTTAAGGATATCACTAGGGAACTTCCTAGCATGGTATGGCCCTTGGACTATTACCCATTATTGCTCCTCCATGTGGGTGGCAATGAAGCCACAATGCATAGTCCAAGGGCTGTCAAAAGACACTTCAGAGGCTTGGGATGGTTAGTAAGGGAATGTGGAGCACAAGTTATTTTTTTCCTCTCTCCTTCCAGTTGCAGGCAGCGACACTGGAAGAAACAGAGGAGCCCAGCCTGTTAATACGTGTCTCTGTGGCTGGTGTGACACAATTTTGGGGTTTTCGATAACGGGACGACCTACATGGCACCAGGCCTGCTGGCATCAAGTGGGATTCACCTTTCTGAAAGGGGGAAGAGGGTCTTTGCTCACAAGCTATCAGGGCTCTTGACAGATCTTTAAACTAGGTTTGAAGCAGGAGGGAGATAATATCAGGCTTGCTTGTGATGAGCTGTGGGATAATATGCCAAAGTTAGAGGGACAGGGTACTAGCAAGGGCCCTCAGCCTGTTGCTCTGAGGCATGCTGGCTACACTGCAGCACGCTTGAAGTCTTACAGAGATGGGCCAGGGGCTCCTGAGGTAATAAGAGTCAATAGAGAAACACCAGTGAAATACTCCAAAGGAATTAAGTGGTGGTCCTCTAAGAAGGTGATATGGCTGACAGCCCAGCTGAAGTGCCTCTACACCAATGCACACAGCATGGGCAACAAAGAGGAGGAGCTGGAAGCCACGGTGCTGCTAGAAAGCTACGACCTAGTTGCCATTACTGAAACTTGGTGGGATGAATCCCATGACTGGAGTGTGGCTATCGATGGCTGCAGTCTGTTCAGAAAGGACAGGCAAGGAAGGAGGGGCGGAGGCATTGCCCTCTACATCAAGAAATGGATGGAGTGTGAAGAGCTGTCTCTGAAGAATAGCCACGAGCAGACTGAAAGCTTATGGGTAAGAATTAAAGACCGAGGCAACAAAGGGAACCCTGTGGTTGTTGTCTACTACAGGCCACCCAATCAAGGGGAGCCTATTGACAAGGCCTTTTTGCTCCAGCTACAGGAGGCATCGTGCTCGCAGGCTCTTGTCCTGCAGGAGGACTTCAACCACCCTGACATCTGCTGGAAAAGTAGCATGGCGAGATGTAGGCAATCCAGGAGAGCAGAGCACAACAAGCAGATCTTTAAGGGTGCTTTCCACAAAGCACAAGTTTTCGATCCCCAGGTGTAAGAAACCAGGAAAGGAAGGCAAGAGATTGGCATGGCTGAGTCAAGACCTGCTGGCCAAACTAAAAAGCAAGACAGAAATGGACAGGGAGTTGAAGCAGGGACAGGTATCCTGGGAGGAGCATAGGGACACTGCCCAGTTGTGTAGGGTATAGGGTCAGGAAGGTAAAGGCAGAGCTGAGGCTGAACTTGCCAATGGATGCAAAGAATAATAAAAAGGGTTTCTACAGGTATGTCAGCCCGAAAAGGAAGGTCAAAGAAAGTGTAATCCCCCTGATGAGCAAGACAGGGAAACTGGTAACAACAGACAAGGAGAAGGCTGAGGTACTCAACAATTTTTTTTGCCTTAGTCTTCACTGGCAACGTCTCTTCCCACATTCCTTGAGCAGATGGACTGCAAGGCAGGAACTGGGGGAGTAAAATCTCTCCCACTGTAAGAGAAGATCAGGTTTGTGACTACCTGAGGAACTTGAACTATGTATGTCTATGGGACCTGACAAGAAGCATCCCAGAGTCCTGAGGGAACTAGCTGATGTAGTTGTCACTTTCTATGACATTTGAAAAGTCACGGCAGCCAAGTGAAGTCCCTGGTGACTGGAAAAAGGGACAGGCTGCATGGCTTCACCAAGGGCAAGTCCTGCCTGACCAACCTAGTGGCCTTCTATTGTGGATTGACTACATCAGTGGACAAGGGAAGAGCTATAGATGTCATCTATCTGGACTTCTGTAAGGGCTTTGACATGGTCCTCCACAACATCCTTCTCTCTAAACTGGAGAGATATGGATTTGATGGGTGGACTGTTCGGTGGATGAGGAATTGGTTGGATGGTCACATCCTGAGGATAGTGGTCAGTGGCTCAATGTCCAGATGGAGATCTGTGACAAGTGGTCTCCCTTAGGGGTCTGTATTGGGACCAGTACTGTTTAATCTTCATCAATGGCAGAGACAATTAGATTGAGTGCACCATCAGCAATTTTGCAGACAACACCAAGTTGAGTGGTGAGGTTGAAATGCTTGAGGGACTGCATGGCATCCAGAGGGACCTGGATAAGGTTGAGAAGTGGGCCCATGTGAACCTCACGAGGTTCAACAAGGCCAAGTGCGATGTCGTGCACCTGGGTTGAGGCAACCCTCAGTATCGATACAAGCTGCGGGATGAAGAGATTGAGAGCAGCCCTGCTGAGAAGGACTTGTGGGTACTGATGGATGAAAAAAATAGATGAGCTGGCAATGTGCACTCACAGCCCAGAAAGCCAGCCACATTCCGGGCTGCATCAAAAGAAGTATGGCCAGCAGGTCACGGGAGGTGATTCTGCCCCTCCACTCCATGCTGGTGAGACCCCACCTGGAGTACTGTGTCCAGCTCTGGGGCTCTCAGCACAGGAAAGACGTGAAGCTGTTGAAGCAACTCCAGATGAGGGTTACAAAAATGATCAGAAGGATGGAGCACCTCTCCTATGAGGAAAGGCTAAGAGAGTTGGAGTTATTCAGCCTGGAGAAGAGATGGCTTCAGGGAGACCTTATTGTGAACTTTCAGTACTTAAAGGGAGTTTATACGATGGAGACAAACTTTTTAGCAGGGCCTGTTGCCCGTAGGACAAGGGTAATGGTTTTAAACTAAAAAAGGGTAGACTAAGACTAGATAGAAGGAAGAAATTTTCTACAATGAGGGTGATGAAACACTGGAACAGGTTGCCTAGAGAGGTGGTAGATGCCCCATCCCTGGAAACATTCAAGGTCACATTGGATGGGGCTCTGAGCAACCTGATCTAGTTGAAGATGTCCCTGCTCATTGCAAGAGGGTTGGACTGGATGATCTTTAAAGGTCCTTTCCAACCCAAACTGTTCTATGATTCTATGGTTATACCATGATTCTAAAACAATTCAGCTTTAAAAAAAAAAAAATGGTCTACCCATCGAAAGAGTTCCTCTTCATGCTCTCAGTTTGCAGCTCAAAAATATCTCAAGAATAAGCAGAGTCCCAGGCAAGTCTTCACTTTCGCACTTTCTGCACACATGATGTTATTTCAGCCATCCTACCCCCTGCCCTTTCTTCTTTTCTTCCCACACACCTCAGTTGCCCATGTGCCATGCTCTGGCAGGCAGACCAGTCTGGGAATGGTGGTTGGGGTGGGAAAGAAAGTCTCAGAATAAACCATTTATGTTGCAAAACAAAGAACTCTTGAATCCAGTGAATATTAGCCAATTCTATGGTTTTCAGATTTTTAAAATACTATAAATTTACTTCAAAGTGTTTGCGTTCACAAATCTCACCTCTATATGGCAAGTGATATGGTAAAATCCTCTTAAAACATTCACCTGAGAAATTGGTTAAGGTTTGAATAGGAAAATTTCTAACTGAATCTAACTGACCTAATTTGCTGTGACCTACCATTACTACTGATGATAACACCTGCAAAAATTGTGAAAAACATTTGGGTTTTGTATGTTTCTTTTCCTTGATTTCCAGAGTTATCCATATATTAGGGAATTTAGACCTCTCTTTTCAGAGCTTGAGTTTTGCTGCAGATCTGCCCCAGCTTTTACAGTATACCCTTATTTCTAAAGCAGCTGAACTGGGAGTTGATACAGTAGGTTCCAATTCAGCTCTTTAAATAAAAATTAAATTTTAGAGTAACTCAGTTGCCTGAGGCTACTGTGCACAACAGCTAAGCTGGAGACTGAAGCAGACTCCTGGGCTTTGGATGATTTTGCTATAAAAAGTTTCTGGCTATTACAGTGCAAAATATTTAGAAAAAATGAAAGAAGATTATTTTTGTATCTCTTCTGTGTGTTTCCCTGTTTCATTTCCATAACACTCACAAGAAACATCCTGAGAGCTGCATTAGGCAGTAGGAAAATTTCATTTCTCCTGTGTTTCCTGGAAGAACTGAATTCCCTTTCAAGGTTTAATTTCATACCTTTGGTTTATATGCTATATTTTTGTTTATTTGCTATATTTTTCATCACCAGAATACCTATGGGCATGAACCTGCAAGGGTTTTTTAAAAGCTTGGACTTTGGCAACTGCCTCTTGGCAAACATCCACTTAAGGTTCAGGAAACCAAGCTTCAGTTCCCAGTTCTCTTGCTGGTTTGTTGGACAAACTTGATCAACTTCACCTCCTTCTGTGTCCTAATTCCACAGTTGTAAAATGAAGATGGTCACTCTGAACCTCAGTTGTAGAAGAGGCTGAGACAACAGAAAGTAAGTATGTTTATTAAGATTAGCATGTCTTTATATTTGATTAGATATAGCTTTGGCCTGGATAAAAGACTACTTCAAGCATAAGGTATATCACCTCCTAAGAGGAGGTCCATTTTTTT
>VYXH01011105.1:0-21764 GCA_013397275.1 Burhinus bistriatus | reverse complement strand
TTTTTTTTTTTTTTGGTGATTCAAAGACCCAGCTGGGCACAAAGAGTGGTCAGATGTGCACTGACCAAACAAAACCGAACAAAAACCCCATTAAGCCGCTCAGCTAAGATATATTTTGTTAATTTCTTCTTTTTCAGTATTGTAAAAATTTTGTAAAATCTGATTCCCAGTACCATGCCATGGCAGGTTGTCTGGAAGAGTGAAAAAGATATGAGAGATAAGCTAAATGTCAGAGTGTTAAAATTAGTAGTTATGAAGTAGTGAGAAGTTTATGACATTTGTCAAAGTTTCCTCTCCCAGGAGTGCAGTGGTGTCAGTGATTAGGTAGCATGGTTAATAAATGCCAGAATACTCTGAAGTCAAGAAACTAAATAATATTCAATATTTTAGATTGTATAGTATACATTTTCAGTAACCCGTTCATAGAAATAGGTATGCATCTCCCCTCATTGCCCAGTTGAGTCACCTGAGGAATAAAAAATAAAAATTTATAGAATCATAGAATGGTTTGGGTTGGACGAAGCCTTTAAAGGTAATCTAGTCCAACCCCCCTGCCATGGGCAAGGACATCTTTCAGTAGATGAGGTTGCTCAAAGCCCCAGCCAAGCTGATTTTGAATGCTTCCAATGATGGGGCATCCACAACTGATGAGGCAACTTGTTCCAATGTCTCATCAACCTCATTGTTAAAAGTTTCTTCCTTATATCCAATCTAAATCTAGCCTACTTTTGTTTAAAACCATTGCCCCATGTCCTTTCACTACAGGACCTGGTTAAAAACCTTTCTACATCTTCTTTCTTATAAGCCTCCTTTGAAAGGCTGCAGTAAGGTCTCCCTGGAACCTTCTCTTCTCCAGGCTGAACAAGCCCAACTCTCTCAGCCTTTCCTCATAGGAAAGGGGTTCCAGCCCTCCAATCACTTTCACGGCCTTCCCCTGGATCTGCTCTAAGAGGTCCATATCTTTCTTGTACTGGGGAACCTAGGAGTGGATGCAGTACTCCAGGTGGGGTCTAACGAGAGCTGAGTAGAGAGGGAATAATCTTTTCCCTTGACCTGCTGGCCATGCTTCTTTTTATGCAGCCCAGGATGCAGTTGGCTTTCTGGGCTATGAGCGCACATTGCCAGATCGTATATATTTTTTTCATCCACCAGTACTCCCAAATCCTTCTCAGCAGGGCCGCTGTCAATCAATTTAATTCCCCAGTCTGTGTTCATATTGGGGATTGCCATGACCCAGGTGCAGGAGCTCAGCATAGTGTCATTCGCAAACTTGCTGAGGGTGCACTCAATTTTACTAACTATGCCATTGATGAAGATTTTAAATAGTATTCGTTCCAGTACAGATCCTTGAAGGACACCACTTGTTACAGGTTTCCATTTGAACATTGAGCCATTAACTGTAACTCTTTGGGTGTGACCATCCAGCCAATTCCTTATCCATCTTATAGTCCATCCATCAAATCCATCTCTCTCCTATTTAGAGGTAAGAAAGTTGTGAGGGACTGTGACAAAGACCTTACAGAAGTCCAGGTAGATGACATCTGTAAGTCTTCCCTTGTCCACTGATGCAGTGGCTCCATCATAGATGACCACTATTAGATTAGTCAGGCACAGTTTACCCTTGGTGAAGTCACATTGGCTCTCTCTAATCACCTGTCCCCGTGTCCTGTATGCTTCACCGTAACTTTCAGGAGGATCTGTTCCATGATCTTACTGAGCACAGAAGTGAGGCTGACTGGTCAGTAGTTCCCAGGGTCCTCCTTATTCCTATTTTAAAAATGGGTGTGATATTCTCTTTTCTCCAGTCACTGCTTTTCTCCTACGATGGGAGGGACTTCATTCCTTCGGTCCCTGCCTTGATGTTCAGGGAATTGAGGGATGTGGGAAGAGTGATTGCCATCAAAAACTGAGGCAAAAAAAATTGTTGAGTATACTCATGTTTCTGTATAACAGATAGAGTGGATTATACTGAGTCACATGTCACACTAACATCTCTGAAATTAAAAGCAAGTTCAACGTCTCAGTGCATGGACTAAACAACAATAATGGAAGGAGAGAATTTAGACTACAGTGTGTGTTGAGAAGTATATTTCAGAATTTGCTCTAGCCAAGTGGTTTAGTATTTCTGAAAGGGCAGAAAAAGAATTTCTTCATCCCCTGAGCTGTAAGAAATCCACTTCCTTAAATTTTAAATGTTTCAGAAATGAGTTTTTCAAAATAATACTCTTGATTTCCACATTAACAGAATAACACTGAAATTATGATTATGATAGGTTTATAAAAATCTTGGTTGAAAGCCAGCTCTTTCCAGTTTCTATACAGAAGAGGTACAATCATCTCATGATAAAAGTTTTGGGTTCTCACATAAGAACACTCAGCTTTCTGAGAATTAATGGCTTTATCTTGTGTCGTGGTTTCAACCTAACAGGCAACTAAGCACCACACCGCTGCTTGCTCACTCTCCGTCCCCCTTCCCCCGCCCAGTGGGATGCGGGAAAGAATCACAAGGGTGAAAGCGAGAAGACTCGTGAGTTGAGATAAAGACAGTTTGATACGTAAAGCAAAAGCTGTGCACACAGGCAAAGCAAAATAAGGAATTTTTTCAGCACTTCCCATCGGCAGGCAGGTGTTCAGCCATCCTGCTGGGCTCCATCATGCGTAATGGTTACTTGGGAAGACAAACACCATAACTCCAAATGTCCCTCCTCCTTCCTTCTTCTTCCTCCAGCTTTTATTTGCTGAGCATGACATCATATGGTATGGAATGTCCCTTTGGTCAGTTGAAGTCAGCTGTCCCAGCTGTGTCCCCTCCCAACTTCTTGTGCACCCCCAGCCTACTCGCTAGTGGGGTAGCTGAGGAGCAGAAAAGGCCTTGACTCCATGCAAGCACTGCTCAGCAATAACAAAAACATCCCTGTATTATCATCTCTATTTTCAGCACAAATCCAAAACATAGCCCCATACTAGCTACTATGAAGAAATCAACTCTATCCCAGCCAAAACCGGTACACCTTGAAAGCCTGTGTTTCCTACATTGAAAGTCAAATAGGACCCTGAAAATAAGAACCAAACTTCAATTAAAGCATTAGTTTGCAAACGACAAAAAAAGCAATAGCTTTGAGACATCTAAGCTTCCTTACTCCTCTCAGCAGAGAGATAATTTGGGAGAATATGTATGTTGATTCAAGTTGGTTGCTGATCACCATGGCATTGCTTCTCATCACCAGAGACTGCATATATCCTTAGCTATTTATCATTCCTCTCTAGGCACCCAACAAGAGCACAAATGGTCCTTACCTAAAATAAATAAATAAATAAGGCTTTTGTCTTTGCCCTGGCATATTCAGCAGTGCAATTACATAGCACTTCAACCGAATATAGGAACTGTGCATCAAGTAAACCATGGAATTAAATATCATACTGTACTGGGGAAAAACTGGCTGACTGGAATATGCTGTAGAATGTTTTTTCTATGTATTCTTAGCCATGAAATTTTTTTGTACTATTACATGAGTAGTAAGAGGACAGTTAGCACATGAAGTACCAATTACTTACACTCTCTTGATGAGAAACTGATTACCCTGCTTAACTTGGTCCTCTCAAGTTACAACCAAGTTTTCATTAGGCCAAGGAGTTTCTTTGAAAAACAAATTTTGTTACAGCTGTACCTTTGGATATCTAGATGGTGTTTTGTCATGACTGGTTTAGTAGTGCAAATGCATATAGGACACTCACGATAAAAGAAATGGAATTAAAAGAGAGAAAGAATGATTGCTTGCAACTATAAGCTCTGCATGACCTTGAAAATGGAAGATCACAAAGGATTCAAATATACGGTACAACATAGAAATGATTTAAAATAGTCTTAAAAGAAACAGCTGTAGCAAGATGAGAAGAAAACAGATAATTGACACCAGCTGTCCCTCTCAGACAGTGATGAAAGAGTAATTACAGAGGGAGAGATAGCATCCTGCAGAGAGCAGATGAGCTTTACCAGCAGCTCTACAAGAATGCATAGAGATAAACATGACAAGTTTCACCACCTCCTATGACATAAAATGACACGTAAAGAAAAAAACTTACTTTGTGCATTTGAAAAGAAGATAAAGTCATGAAGCCTTTAAGAGGAAAAATACCTGGGACAGATGGCATCACTAGTGATATCATAAAAGTTGGAGGGAACCCAGTAACCCAGCCAGAAAAGCTAATCAACTTGAACTACAGTGAACAAAGTGTCAAAGGACTGGAATTATACTATAATCACTCTTCTGCATTGTAAAAATGCCAAAGGTGCTAAGAGACGTACAGCCACCTTATAGAGTTCCAGCCATTTCTTATGTTGTTGAGCACATTAGCTGAGCAATTGACTTTTGTAACAGCTACAGTTCAACTACCCTAAAATAGATAAGAATACTTTATAAAGCGTATTTCATGTTGGTGTAGTAAACTACTAAATGCACATCGTTTCATGAGATAGATAGTGAGTCTCTGACAGACTCCATGCCTAAGTAATGATATAGCAATATGTGAAAAATAAATTCCCCCAAATCAAACCGTAACAAAATGATACACTGCTCTACATACACTCCCTAGGGAGAGCATGAGAGGGATCATGAACTATATGTGACAGATGTTAGTCAGAGTGCTTAAAGCTCTACTGGGAAGCAATTACATTACAGTGATGAGGGTGGTTTGAGAATCTACACAGAGAAGAAAATATTGATAGGGATGTTTTCGATCTATAACTGACAAATATTTTCCCAAATTTACATCTAATAATTTTTTTCAGAATTTTTAAAGTGACTTTAGACAAAGTGTTCAGAACCTGTCTGATTAGATTTGCTCAGTACCAGACCTTAAATTAAGATACTTAATCGCTACTCACTTAACAATATACATCTTTAATAAGCTGATCTGTATTTCAGAGCTGCTGAACAATACTGCTCCCCTTGATTATATGTCTGTATCTTGTATTACTTTTTGGGTACTGAAGAAATGAGTTTTTAAATTACTTTTACTTTATGGTGGGGGTTTTTTTGGTGTTGTTTTTTTTTCCCGTAATTTGATTCTAGTTTGCTAATGCTGTAGAAGTCTAAAAAAACAACAAACAGAATTTGTTTTGAAGAACATTTTCATGACAAATGTGCTCTTCGATTTCCTGGGGAATGTTTTAACTGATTTTTTCTAATCAGCTAATGTAGGTTGGAACACAGAAAGGTGAAAGCATGCTAGATCCTTTCTGTTATACCGTCAAAATGCTTCCTGAGGAACTCTAATTAGATAACTCTTTGTTAATACTATATTTCTAAGGTGCTGTAGTTATTTGGTAAGAATATTCATTGATGGGACAGTGAGAGAAGAATTTAAATGAAACCTCTGGTTAACTTCCTAGCAGGTTAAAAATATGGGAACCTTCCCCTCATGGGACAGTGGAAACATTATTAAATGACTTGAAGGAATGATTCAGTCATTACTAAGGCTGCATTTATGATTTAATAGAAAAACGTTGGATTCAGAAACAAATCTTCATTGGCTGAAGAGAGTCTTATCAGTACAGGTAGTATCTTTGTTGACAGATCAAGACATAAGTAAATGTATTCAATGAACTTTGGATCAGAGCCATGGTGAAGTACACTGATTCTTATCATCTCTTCTTTTAAAAAACACTGGTAAAATAATTTGGACATCAGTCTAATGATTATGCTTTCTTGAACACTTGTACTGATATGTTCAAAAAGGCATTTGTGCACGCAAGAAAATCTCTATAGTATTGGTGTATTTATGGTTTCCAGCAGTGGAATTTTTAGAGGGAAAATTAAAAACCTACAAAAAATGTTTGCAATGAGGGCATGAATGTTTCACACAGGGAGCTCATGCTCTTCAAATTGCTCTAAGCATGGATTTTAAATAAGCAGGTTTCCACTCTTGAATAGCACCATTGAGTGTACTCTATCAAGACAACTGGCAGTCCAAACAAAGAACATTATCAAACACGTGTGAAATGGTAATTATGCAACTGTCATTAGTCAAATCAGCAGCTGTTAGAAGAAAACTCTAAGTGACAGATGGAAACATTCTTTTTCTTTTCCTTCCTCCGTTTCCATTTCCCTCCCTCTCTCCGCCTAGAAGAGACCTTTTTTAAACTAGAACTGCCTGGGAAAGTGGGGCGTTAAAAATAAAGATGAATCACTTTCTCTTAACTTGTGTTCAGCAATGCTTTGAAAATTTGTCCAAGATAGGCAAATAATGAACAACATTGCTCTCCGATGGACTCTGTTTTGCTCTGTCAATAGTAAATATGTATTAAATTATTCCATTTCTGGTTTTGTGGAAAGACAAAATTAATTGAAGAAGTAGAACCAAGTTGCGGTTTTTTTGGAACAGTTTTATCTGATTTTATGAAAAGGACTAAAGTCTTCCTGAAGTAAAAATCTCTTCTTAGATGACTGCCTAGCTAGGTTCTTTTTAAGCATGTAACTTTTTCCTTTGTAAAATAATAATGGTTTCAATGGGACCAGTTACATTTAAGCACACATTTAAGTGTTTTGCCAGACCAAGGCCTCATAATAATATCAATTTTTTTTTATTTACCACAATAGGTGGGAGAAATCATGAGACCTGACTAAATCAGTACCAGAAAATCATAACAAATTTAAAGCAAACCTTTTCAAATTTGTTGTTCCTAAAAAGATTGAAACAGAAATATCAAAATAGATTTTGAAATGTTGTTCTTGATATATTCTTGACCCATCAGAACTGTGAACTATCAGATTTCCAAGAATCCAAAGGAATAGAAAGAAGTTCAAGATGAGTGAGGGTTTTTATATGTGCTCCCTTTTCCAAAATCAGTAATCTGCACATAGGCTCCAATAGATTTTGAAAATTCGGCTATACTAAAACTAAAACCTCAAGCTGTTAATTATCAGAACTGATTCCCAGTGCTTGAACTTGAGTTCCTCTCATTACAAAAATCAGTATTAACAGTGGCTACCAGTATAAACTAGATTTCTGAGTTTCTCCCTGTCTCCCATATACCCATATCTGTTTACACACTCACAAAATAGGGACATAAAACTGAGAAATGTATTAATTTGCTTTTCTATTATTCACATGGTCTTAAAGCTACAGTTACAGAAAGAAGCAAATGATGCTCAGCAGAAAGAGCAAGTAGGTAATTAAATAGTACTTAGATGAAAAGTATACCACTGGAAATGTTTGCTTTTGATTCAGAGGATACACCTTTTACATGCAACACACTGCGCCAGAACAGGGTGATGCACTTAGCTTACCTCTGAATTCAGCCTTGCTATTTCCAGCACTAATAAACCTGACTCAGTGAATGAAGTCAACAGCAGAATTCCAGCCTCACCAAAGTTTGTGGCAAAATTTTGTTTGATTTCACTAGGTAAGTACTTCTTCACACCACTCAGCAAGCATGGCTTGAAGTCTGTGTGTGAGAACAGTCAGTGTTAAAGAGGTTCCGAGCAACTCCCTTTTCTAAACTTTTTCCCTCTTTAAAAAATTCTTTTTGATATCCAACACACGTTACAGTCCAAAAACAAGGCCAGAAATGACTCAGAAGAGATAATGAAATATGTCTGTTGTTTGCATCATACATATTTGGAAAAGTTATGAGCCACACAGAGAAGAAATGAATTGCATGAGAAAGATAAAATAGATTCAGTTCTTCATGCTGGTGAGCTGTGGAAATGTTTAAAAATGACTATTTTCAAAGGGCTCACTATGAATTTTCTTTTTGTTTTGGTCAAGTTTATTACATATATCCTTCTCAAAAGTTAGATTTTTATGATAATATTTCTTAGCATAAAATCTCATCATAAAATCTCTGTATAGCTGAGTTATTTGTATGTCTCCTGTGGGTAGACAGTTACAAGTGCACAAACACAAATTTATATGGTGAATGTGGAATAGAAAATCTAATTTTTACTGTTTCCTCTATGTAGCATGATGGAAATAATAACTATATATTTATTTTTCACATTTACCTTCCTCACAAAAAAAAGCACATATGTACATACAGGCAGGGGCATTAGTAACAGTAACACAGATCAGAAACTCTTTTTCTTCCTCTTTGAACCTTTACATATATTTGAGACTTCCGTGTATTGATAGATAATTGGTTTTTTAGTTATTTTTAAGCACACTATTTCAGGTTAAAAACTTTAAAAGTTTTGTGGAAAAAGAACATGAATGTTTATTTATTCCAATTTTAAAATATCCACAGCATGCAATGGTTTCATATTGCAATAACTGCTTTGTGATGCTTCTTTTATGTTACTTGCTGATGTCTAGAAGCTGTGTCTTTTTTTAGGATCAGAAATCAACTAATGGACTGAAATCAAGAGCTGACACTATTTTAGATATATAAATTTCATTTTTAAAATAGTCTTAATAAGCTATTCTTTGAGACAAAAAAGATAAGTGAATTACTCAATTTGGGGTATAAAAAAGGAATATATTCCTTTTTACATGATAATTGCTGCCTCATATTTTTATAGATATATAAATTATGCCAGTAGCACAGTAAATATGTTTTCGAAGATGTCCCTGAATATTAGATCAAATAATGTTTCAGGAAACATAACTGATCTCTGTATTACTGAGTATGCCAATGTCTATCCTATTTCTTAATTCATGTTCAGAAACTAATGAAAGAGGAGTAGACCAGTTGCATGACTTGCCTGAATATTTAGCTGACTTGATTCGTGGCTGCTAGGAGAGGTGGTTTTATTGATCATTTTTGTAATTTCAGCCTCAAAGAACTGCTTAGAACTGCATAAGATCTCAGAGTCTCAGGACAGAAAATAAAGCTGTGACAACAATCTATCTTCTGTTGTCTTTTACCTACACAAATTTTCAAGTAGCCTGAGAATAATATTAAGAAATTATAATTTTGATTTGTATTATTTCTGTTAGTTTTTAGTTAATTAGCTAGAACTTCAGCATGATTTATCAGTTTATTGTCACACATTATTTTTTACATATCTGAGTATAAAACAGCAGTAAGCACCTTCATGAGGATGTGTCTTGCCAGTGAATCAGCTCAATATTTCATTTCTCCGTTATAAGATTATATTCCAAATTTTTTATATCTGCCCTTTCATGAATTTATTTTGGAGTCAAGTCAGCTATCTTATACAGCAAGAGCTCTTTATATTTAGCTCCTTTGATAACTGAGGTGTAGGATACCTAGTAAACTTAACACATGATGGGTGGTTTAGGTCATGGCCTTGTTGCAAAAAATACTCTTTGAATCATTTTTGACAGTTTTATAAGTCTTATATCAAAGCCATCAATGAAACACGCCTCATTAATTGAGAGAACATCTAATTACCCTTCATGTATAAGCCTCAAAGTAAGAATTTGGTTTTTTCCTTCCTGCAGTGGCATGAAGGTGCTTGTCTTTCTAACAAGCATTGCTCCAAAAGCAAATGATTTGTACTTTTTCAACAGCTTTCTGTATATCTCATTTTAAAAAAATCTAATTAACTTTCCATATTAAGAAGGAAAACTGGGAAGAAACCTGACAATCATTCACCAGCTGAAAAAGAAATGCTGAAGCGCAGTCCAGAATGGGCCTTGGGGATGGTTTTGTCCTGTCAAGTATCGTGTGCAGTCCTAGCTTTGGAAGGTGAGTCCAAACCTCATCCTCCCGTGGGGACAGGACAATGTGGTTGCAGACCCAAGAGCTGACACAGTCAAGGCTGGGAAGAGAGCAGAAGTAGGTCCACTCTCTGTAAATATCCAGGGAAGATAAGGATGTTCAAAGGTCTTTAAAATTCCTTCTGTTTCTTCTGTCCTGAGGCTTATCAACACATGAAACTTACCAGTTACAAAAAAGGAAGTAGTATGTATTTAATTTGTTTGAACCAGTCCAATTTGTGCATGCTGGTATTTTCTAGTACTATAGAAAATTAGCATCATTGCTTCCAAGGAACCTTGGAAAATTTCTTTATCAAGGACAAGTTTCAAGTAGATATGTTCACAGTGTTACAATGGAACTGTAAATGCTAGTAATTTACTCCTGAAGAAATGCAAGGCACGCAGGCAGTGGGACGTAGGAAGGTGAGAGGAAAAAGAAAGGAAGTCCCCTTTACTTACATTACTTTTCCGAGTGGTCCTCTTTTTCCCCAAACATATGGGTCAAATGTCAATTTAGAGCATTTTTACAGAGGGCATTAAGAGTCCTTGCCCAACAAAATGATGTGGCAAGGAAGTCTCTCTGCGTGGGATTGAACAACAAAATGGCATGGCATGTGAGTCTAAAGGAGGAGATACTGCACAACTACTGTGCATCAGATATTTCTCATAACAGTCACAGGAGAAAATCAGTACAGAAAAACAAAAGACTACATTTGTCCCGTAAGCACTATTTCAGGCCATCATGGCTTACCTATTTCCATTTATTTTCTTGCTAAATCCTAGTCTGGAGACTATTAGCAAATGAATCATGCTAATACAGTCATCTCTAGGCATTCCTAGAGTTTCAAAACTTATCGTGTTTTATGTGTCAAGACCAGTCTTGAGTTTGTACCCAGGCCTCAAAATTTAGATTCACTTTTAAAAGGTTTGAATGAAGAATATATCTCCCCTAAATATTTGAAAGACCATTGTAGTTACAATATGAAATAGCAAGTTGTCTCAGTATTGACTGTGGACGGTGTTCTTTCTTAAGAAAGAATTAAGAATAAGAAGAAATATAGCATAATACAATGCAATGTAATATAGTATAAATATAATATAAGTGGGCTGGAGAAATTGATCAGAAGATACTGTCAGTTTAATCAGGCATTTTCAAAAAGGTTTGAAATATAGGAAAACCAATAGATTCTCACTGATTTTTAATAAAATATACAAGAACATAAACCCGGAGGAATAGCTGGTAAGCATTTCTCACTTTCTAAATGCAACCCAAAACCTCATATTCCTGTAAGTTAAAGTCAATTGCATGGAAATAGCAAATACTGACAGCAATAATTACTAAATTTCTATATTCATAGAAAACTGGGACTTCATAAATATCAAATAGTGTCCTAAAATGTGTATACAATTTATGTTAGTTTTCAATAACTATAAATTCAGTGGTTATGTCCAGAGTTATCCATTATTTACCTATATTTGTCAGTGTAAATAAACAGAAAAGCTACAAACATTTATTAGAATTGAAAAAATGGTGAAAATCTATCCTTTATTTATAGTGAAAGGGTTGAACTGATTATACTGTACAATTTGCTCCTTCAGATAGGCATCCCAAATCTTTTTACATCTCGTATTCAACACAGAAGGTAACAGAAAAGATTTTTGCCTTTAGCAAAACTCTATGCACCAAATCCCACAATTCTTTTCACATCCCAGACTGATATAGTTAAAATGAAGCTTTATACATAAAAACATAGTAGAAACATTAACATTTTCAGTGGAAGTAAAAAAGATTCAAGCCTGGTTCAAAACAGAAATCCTCTTAGTATTACTGAATAAATATAAGAAAAGATATAAGAGTTATTTAATATAAAAGTCAGTGAAATAAAACAGAATGCTAAAATTGTGGGAAACAAAACACAGTAGGTTACTATGATGCAGGGCAAAATGTTACCACTTATGTAAATTATCTATTGTTTCTTTTTAATTTGTAGAATTTCTTTACTGTGATTAATGTAAAATAAGGCTTGAAGACCTTTCTTAAACTTTAAAAAAAAAGAGACAGGAGGCTATGGCCATCAGTAGCTATTTCATAACTAATAGGAATAATTTTTACACTGAATTTTTACTGGGTGAATGATCTGTCTTCCTCCTGGCTTTCCAAAAACATCCCACCAAACTCAAACAAATAGATACCCAGGTGATGTGCTGATGATGCACCCAAAGCCTGCCCTGCAATGTGGTTTTTTGCGAGACTTGGAAATATTGACCTTGCCATTTGGAATCTTGGTTCAAGTGGGAGGTGTTGCCAAAAGATATTAGTATTGAAAGGTCAAAACAGGGAGGGACGTCACGGAGTGCTACGACCTTTGAGACAATTGCCTCTGTAAGGAAGGGAGATTCTCTGTCTCTGGCCTCACTCGGAGAGGGGAAGTCTCTTCAAAACAGATATAACAGGGGTTTGTCCTTTTCATAGTAATTGAGGTTAACTTCTTATCTAGACGGGTAGATGTGGTGCTTAGGGACATGGTTTGGTGGTGGTTTGGGCAGTGTTAGGTTAATGGTTGGACTCTGATCTTAAAGATCCCTTCCAACCTAGATGATTCTGTGATTCTAGACAAGCCTGGAGAAACTGTCAGTCTACCGCTGTTAAGCAAAGTATTTCTTTACAGTTTTTTGGTTTGGTTTGTTGTTTTTGGTTTGGGGTTTTTTTGTTGGTTTGGTTTTTTTTGTTTTTTTTGTTTTTTTTTTCCCCCCCCAATATGTATTCCTTTAAAGAATTAGTCCATTTTGTTCATACTTCAGGAAGATGATCACCTGGCAGAAAATAAACCTACTTCCTCAGCTCTTGTAAAACACCAAGTGAAACTTGGGAAAGAAATGCAACTTGAAGGCTAGTGGAGTAAAAGGCCAATACTATTAAACCAGATATGTTTACTACTAGAATTTTATTTTAAAGATTTAAGTAGTGTAAATGGTTTTATATTTGTGAAGAGTATGTTTGTAGTGTCTTATTACTTGAAGAAATTACACAGATGTAATAAAACATCATAAGCCAAGACAATTTTCTGTTAAGCACTATGGAAACATACTGTAGAAAATCAAAAGCAGTAGCTCTTCGTAGAGTGTTTTGCTTGAACTCTGGTAGCTTTGTCTCTGTAATAGAGTACTCATCAAATCTATGAAAACAGGAATTTCATGAAAGGCATTTCTTTCCCCCATGGATGGCTGCAAATCTGTTTCAATGGCAGAGAGAAGTGAGATGAGCAATTTTGCACCAACAGGGAATGCTGGTTTAACAATGTCATGAGCTTTTGTTTCAGGCTAAAAAACAACATACAAGTGAGGAATGCTTTTTGATTAAAAGCCCCTGTCTTTTACGAAGATAATTCAAAGTAGAAAAATGAAAAGAGAGAATAGAGAACTAGTATCACTCTGAACACTGATTTTGTTCTATCACCTTCTCTTTCTGATAATCACTTCCAAGTTTCCAGTTATTAAGCAATGCCAAATTTGCACTGTCATCCTGGCTTACCTCCACTTTTTAACTTGTTTAATGCATAGAATGGAGGTCTAGAGCTGTATTAGATTTCATGGAAGAAACAGATGCTTCTGAGTGACAATAGTTTTAGCTCCATCACGAGAAACATGAAAAACAGAGATGTTATTCTTTTAATTTAATGGCTAAATTTGTGTATTTTTTCATTGGGGGACGTATTTAATGTAATATATACACATCACACACTTACTGGGTTTGGACTGATTGATGTAAAGGCAGAGTAGGTCTTTGAATCTAAGTCCTTGAGTTTGATTCTTTAGGTGCTTCACAAACATTTGGCACATCAAATTCATGATAAATAAACACAACAGAATTAAGTGGGAAAGGGCTATTCTACATTTAATTAGAAACCTGTGCTTTGCAGAGTTGGTTTAGTGAAAATTATGAGATAAAAGTATTGATCAGTTAGCAGATAAATGCTCCCATGACCCTGTAATGAACACATTGCAGCTTTAAGCCTGCTCTCTTAAAGACTTCAGGAAAATCTGCAGGTCAACTTTCAATGACTAATTCGAAGTGAAGGTGCTCAATTGTGTATGTATATATTGAAATGTATTCAGATGAAAAATACATCTGAGAGACAGGGATCTGGACATGTTACAAAAGTGCAAAGACTAACTCTGAGGAACACTGTATTCCTTGTAAATTATTCACTCAAACGTAGTCAGTATGAAATAGTGTTGCAACAGCCATTGTGTCAATATCCCACAAGTCACTGAAGAAATATTGTACTTAACACAGCTAATGGCAACTGAACAGAGATTATATTTGATTTTGGTTTTAACTGTTTACGGTTACTGAAAAAAAGCAGGTATTGACCAAAGCTAGCTAATTCAAGTAAATTGTAGCAAAAGAAAAACATTTTGCTTTGTCTTTACCTGAAAAAATGTTTTGTATTTCTTTTATAATTGTTAAATGATATCTTGTTATTAAACAGAAAGTCAGAAATACCAAAAATGAGATAGAATACCGGAAAAAGATTTAGCAAAAGAATTACATTTTCAGTTATTCTCCTCCAGGAAACTATACATTATATGAATTTACTGGAGAAACTCTCATAAATCTCCTTGTAGAGATTAAACTTTCCTGTAGTTTCCACCACACTAAGTGTAACTACATTTTATGATGATAATAGTATGTTTAATGCCACAGCAGATCAGATTGGGATTTTTTATTACTCTTATGACATCCTATACTTTCCAGAAGAGTTACTTTTCGTAACCAATATGTCATCCATTCTCCCTAATTTTTTTGGAGGAAATATCTTTCCACCATTAAAATGCAATTGCCTACATCACTGGGAATCTCCATTTTGAAATAAACCAGATGGAGCTTGATCTGCCACCCATGAGTCTCTGTCTCCCCAACTATATTAACATTCAAAGCTTATGTGATGCTCGTAATATCATTTGAATATCTGCATTAATCCTCCTAGCTTTGTAATGACACTTACAAGAAAGCAGTATCACTCCTAGTTTCAGTGCTGAAGCCAAAAGCTTTCCATCTCATAAGGCCCCATAGCAAGCCAGGATCAGAAATCAGTAAAATATTGTTTCAAATCTACTGCTGTTCCTTCAGATGCAACAACATCCAGGCCCATAAATGCCATGGAGCTGACAGAAACAATTAGGAGCTCTCAAAGCAGTCATCCTTTCTTTGATCTGGTATAGCTCTTGTGAGGTGCTTTTTTGGATAAATTAAATCTATATGAAAACACACAAATCTGTCTTGGACATGTAGGCACTTTCTCCAAAGCTTCAAAGTCTCAGAAGAGACAGATTGTACAGCTCCCTATTTAGACAATCTGATGGAGACAATTTCACCTTGGTGCAGAGCTCAGCTTCAGGTTAGGCTAGGTCCCGGAGCTCTGCATGAAAACATTTAATGGACTGGCAACCACTGATGTGAGAGGGGGCTAATTTCTGGTCATGGTAGAACTAAGGGAATTTGAGGTGTTCATTAATTTGCAATGCGAAGGTATTGCTTGGCAGACAATATCAGCAGATTATATTTCAATATAGTAATTTATTTTGCTTTACTTTAGCTCTCAGCTTTACAACAGAATGGCTAAACTATATCAGATGTACATAGAAGTTAGGTTGCTAACCTATTGAGTGTTTTGTTCTTTGTGTGGCATTCTTGCTGTCTTCTTTTTCTTATATGTGCTTAGAATATCAAATATTTACAATTCTCAAAAACTATTTCACTTTTGACTTCCTGAGTTGATGGAATTTTCTCTTCATTTTTACTATTTTAGCAAGCCAGACACTTAGCTTTTAAAAGATCTCTTTTAATATATTTCATCTGTGAGGACAATGACCTTGACCAACAGTGGCAGGTTGGATATTCGCTATTCAAGCTGAGTTCTGACATGATTGTACTTAAACCTAAAAGGATTTTCTCAGTCTTCCTTTTCTTTAGCTCTACACTGTCTTCTTGTACCTGTAACTATATCTAGTTGACTCAAATTTACTATGAAGTTGTTTTATCTACAGTAGTTGTAAACAAAGAGCTGAAGATTATTTAAGACTGAGCATGCTATAAGTGTAAGTAGAAAGCACAGAAGAGTTTAATCACATAAATATGAAACTAGAGTTTGTGTGTGGCATTGGTATAGGGATTGTGTGTTAAAAGGCACATCTGCTTCTTTCTGCATTGTTCCACAATTTAACTAAAAATATCCTCCCTCCCTGTAAATCTACAGTTATAAAGACATTGAGAAGATGGCAGCGTTAAGGATGACATGTTTAATTCCATTATCATCCAAATACCAGAAAGAGGCTTCTGCAACATCAAGATATGTTTAGACAGCCTTGTAAAACCACGTATTTCTGCTGTGGTCTGTTAAACTCACCTCTTTCGAAGGCAAGTGCTGCTTGTTAGAACATGCAGCAAGTACGTTTTCATGGGATTCTCTCAGTGTGAGTAAGGTAGGTAGTTTTGAATGAGAATCAGTAAAAGGCTTTAGACTTTCTGAAGGCTCTTACACAAACATATGATGTACAGTTTCAAGAAGCAAAGGATATTCAGCACAAAGCCAGGGCATTCAATACAAAACATTGTTCCTTTGTAGTTGGTTGACACTTCTCAGTCTCTGAGTTGACCTAATCTCAATTAAAACTTCCAGCTTTCTGCAATGTGTGCTTTGTTGTGAATAAAATTAATATTAGTCTCACTCTACACAGAAGGAGCTCCCATAGCATAAGCCTCTGAAAAGTCTACTTCCAAGGCCAGTATTTATGGAGTAAAGACAAAGCAAGAAAGTAAAAAAAGGAAAAATCACTTATTTTTCTGATGTAATAGAAATGGAAGCTACAGCAAAGAAAGGACAAGAGTGAAATTAAAATCTCTGCAGAACGGTAAGGGGCAATAAGTGATCTTCAGTTTCCTACACTGGCAAGTCTAGCAACCCTTTGTAGGTGAATTGAGTCAAAAGAGAAGAGCAGACATTGTGATATGGGGTACTGACCATTACAGCTCGGCTTGATCAAATACAGAGTTAGACTGTATGCAGGAGAGGGATGGTGCAGACTGCTTCTTCAGAGTACGTGGAAAAGTAAGGCTGATCTTAAGAGTATTCTATGAGCAAAGTGTATATATAGTCTTAATCTAGTGTACAGTGACATGAGATTTCAGAGACATTTCCTGCCTAAATTAATGTTACCAAGTTTTCTAAGAATGCAGCAATTAATCTAATTGAACTCTAAGTGGTCTATAAATTGTATTGCTTTTCCGTTGAGTTTGCTTCTACTGAGATAGAATTGTCAGGATCTTTTTACTAATACTCACAGTGAAAGAACATAGAAGTCATCAACATACTGGAAAACTTCAGGGCAGAATTTAAAGTGTTTCAGCAACTATGTCATGTGTCACATGCTATTAATGTACCATAAAGTGGGCAATCATTACCTGTGACACATTTTGAAAAAATGTAATTCTCTCAGCCTCAGATTGTGAGGTGAACATAATACTAACTACATTAGACTTTCCAAGTTGAGTACACATCAGTTAATCTACAACAGCTGTGAGATGAGCATATACTCATTACTTCTATCTTATAGATGGAAAAAAAACCCAACCCACAGTCAGAAAAGTTAGACATGTATTTGCAAGAGGATGAAGACTTCCAAAAGATTTGATGACAGAATCACAGGATTGGGGACAAAATTCCTGTGATTGCCGTAGTTTTTAGTTCTGATATCAGAAATGAAATACTACTGGATACATCCAGATACTACAAGCCATTTATGATGTGCTTTGTATACAGAACAAACCCTCTATACACAGAAAAATTAAAAAAAAAAAACCCACAACTCACAGATAACTTGACATCATTTTTTACATCACATCAGTTTGTTTATATGCCACGGTGCACCTTCCTTCCATCAGTTCATTAACTGTTTGTAGGTATTTTTTAAGTTTTTAACGCTTGCATATGAAATCACATTAGCTCCATAACTTGAATGGAAATGCAGTTCCTCACCTGATACTTTATAATTCCCTTCTCTTTCCTTTTGTAGATTTTTCTCAATGAAAAAAGTGAACAATCTATTTCCTAAATATACTCTAGAATTTACACTGAGGTTATACCACAGACCTTATTCTGGGTTTAGTCATACTACCAAAAATACAAAGAAAGTGAGGCACCACGTGTTGTCAGGACTAGTTAAAGAAAATGAACAAAAGAGAAACAAGCAAATGGTTAGTAAAACAAAGAGGAGTACAGATGTTATGTCATAAAAATGTCTGCATCAATTGCTTAACTACCCAGTATAAGATCCATACCATTGTTGTTGGCGGATGCAAAAAAAACTCTCAGAAAAGTGTTCAATATTCCAAAAGAGGCAAGAGAAAAAAATGCCCATTAATGTGTGTTCATATGCTCTCCAGATTGTAAATTGAACATAGAAATTCAAATATATTCTCTTCTCAGAAACAGTGGAAGAGGAAGAGTGGTTGAAAATGTTCTAGATATTTTCTGCCAGTGATGGCCTATGCCCTTTTTTCTAACCTGTCTTGCCCTAGTACTTAATTCTGTTCTACCTCAATTTGCAACATATAAACTTGCAGAAAATAAATATACCAGGGTCATGATCTCTGGAGGGCTCCCTTTTGACTAGATGACTGTGATGCTTTAGGAATACTAATGCTATTTCCTCCCTCAATCCCATTTTTTCTTTCACTCAATTCTTCCTTTCCCTCTTCACCAACTGTTGGTGTGGAGAGTTCATAAAACTGCAGGATTGCCACTGCAGACATTAAAAACGATCATCTAGACAACTGTGTTAAAAGTATATAAGAAAGGAATTAAACTTGGGTTCCTTTTAGCTGACCTATGGTGTTTAGATTCTCAGGACAGACACAGGTTACTTTTTTATTTACAGGAGGTGGTACTTTAGAAAATGGCTTTGTACAGTATTTATGAATTGCATTGTGAAGTTCAGCTGTTTTTGTGTAAATCCTTCTGATATTGTTGTTGTTAGAATGGGTGACTTGAGCTGTTTCTCTGAAATGTTTATGTGAAAATCCTGTTAAAAAATGCCCAATCATCTTCAACACAGCCAGAGCTTCCATAGCTGTCCTGGTGTCACTGAGCTGCAACATCACATTCCCAAAGACAGTGAGGGAAGCTCCCAGCCACTCTCCCAGGCATTCACCCATGCAGCATCAGGGTGAGTCTGCAGTGAGTGCGGAAGGGCACTTCTAGGTTGCAGTCCATCTTTCCTCAGACGAAGTACCAGAGACCTCCTTCTGTCCTGATCATTCCCTGATCCTACACCACAGGTGAGATGAGTGCCATTCTTCAGACTTCTTGCAAGTGACCAGTATGCTGCATGGGAAAAATCCTGTCAATGACTCTGCATATATGATCCAACAGAGGCTATGAAGCTTATTAAAACGAGAAAGCCATCACAGATGTGTGTAGGAGAATAAGAAAACAAAAATAATAGACACATTCACCTCACTGTGATTTAGTTCTCTTATTTTCCTCTTCACATAGTGCACTGCCCTTCATTTTTTTTCTTTGTCCTTTTAGAATGCACTTGGAAAGCAAAAATGAGACATTCTTCTAGTGATTAACTGGTAACCAGACAAAATTACTGATAAGAGTTTTTGAAAATATCTTCTGATTTCATACATCTCTGTTCTTGAGATCCAATTTAATATTCTTCAGAAGATCATGTTTTCAGAATCTTGAACACTTCTTCTCATAAAGAGGCCTTAATATGGCTATTGGATCCCCTCAAGGTGTTTTTATTTGTGCATGAGGAAATGAAAACGTCCAAAATCAAAGAGAGATCAAAGACTAAGCTGTGACTCAGAGCTGCAGTTTGATTGCTGCTTCTGTTTGCCCAAGAAAAGAAGGACGCAGTGGCAGTCATTTTTCCAGTACAGGTTTTTTCCTCCTGTGCATCTCTTGCAGATGTGTTGGCTACCACAGATGTAGAATCTATTTGCACTTGTGATTCTGTTCCCTTCATGTCAGACAAATTAATGATCTGGTGTTGAGTGATTTCCACAGCTATGTATCTGCTGACAATACCTTCCCCTTGTTTGCTGTAGAGGAATGTACACCAGGTCGGATACAATCTGTTGTATTCTGAGCTGAAGTCAGACTTCAGTAACTATTACTGTACGCTGTGCAGTAATTTAAATTGTAGGTGATTCATGAAATCATTTTTTCTTGTAAATAAGAGGTCTATTTCTTCTAATTACATCTGTCAGTAATTTACCATTCTGCACCAGTAAACAGTTAGATATTCTGAAACGAGAGAAGTAAACTTTGCAATTTGTGAGCAACCATGCATTTCAGAACAAAAAGCTAAGAGTTAAGGGACCAGATTATAAATCTTCTGTTAATACTGCAAAGTACTTATTTCTGGAAGTGAATAGGTCTTCTCAGCTAAGTAGGTGCACACAGGGGTAGAACCTATGCTGTTTAAGTAATGTCAGTCTGCCCCTGCAATTTTAAAGGTTTTTATACAGCTAATGAAGACTAGCGAGTCATGATTTGACAGAAGTCTTTTGCTCTGCAGCTGCCACTGACTTGCTAAAAGGCGCTTGATTAATTATAGCATTATAAGATAATGCATTGTGAGCCCATACCAGGCAAATTACTCTTC
This sequence comes from Burhinus bistriatus, assembly GCA_013397275.1. Taxonomy (NCBI): domain Eukaryota; kingdom Metazoa; phylum Chordata; class Aves; order Charadriiformes; family Burhinidae; genus Burhinus; species Burhinus bistriatus. The sequence goes on along the minus strand of VYXH01011105.1, from coordinate 1,421 downwards.
ACGGAGCACTGACAGTGTGTCTTTCTTCCACCTATGTAATTTATGCTACGTGTAACAGTCACTGGAAACACACAGCCCCTGAAAATTAAAGCTGCAAAATAACAAACACAAAGCAAGCTAGATTGCAAACTTGAAACCATTTCTCATGGGCTGTAATTATAATCACACATCAATCCTCCAGGCTAGACCACAGTCTCTAGAAGGAATAACATGCCATGGAAAATCCAGTGCAAAACTTCGTTATCTGTCACCTAGACTAAAACATACTTCACCCTATCTGATTGCTCTTGTCTCTTTTCTCATATATTTGGTGAAGACACAACAGTGCCTACTTTGCAGCAGTCTTTCTACATTGTGATCTGTGATATGTCTGCACTGGTTTCCAACAGGCTTCTACAGTGAGGTTTCCACTTTTAAAATGATATGTAATGGTAAATGCTGTACTTTCATAAGTAAGATCATAAGAAGTTTCTGTAANTCCATATTTTGAAAGAGTTATACTGCATTATTTAGCTGTTTCATAAAAATTCTGTGTAAAAAAAAAAAAAAGAGAAAAACAAACCCACAAGCAGGAAAGATATTATTGTGACATCTTATTGTCATCTATTTTTCTAGCAAGCCAGAACGACCTGCCCAATGCAAAAGGGAAGAGGGAAGCCCAATGTATTCAAAGCCACTAAAATAATGTTTAAAACCTCTAGAAACAACAGGATCAGACATCCCTTATTTCACTATTATTAAGAAATTTTTTTCTTAGATGGCCTAAGTAGGAGTAGACCCTTGGGGTGAAGCTGGCGTACAAATGTTTTTTGGTAATGAATGACTTCCCTTCATGAAGTGCATCTGGATACCAAGAATCATATTATTACTAGTCATAGGTAATAATTTGCTCAGGGTGAAGTGTCTGGAATATGGTAATTGCGCAGGAACAAACTTTGTCTAAAATCATGAAATAGCCATATCATCACTGGGTATCTAGAGACTTTTCACCACTGAACACTTTAATGCTATAAAATTCTATAAAAGAAGGGAAGGGAAGAGGTGACAACTAGGAAAAAAAATGCTAGATACGCTTTATTCTGCCCTTCTACTCTGCTCTCATGAGACCCCACCTGGAGTACTGAGTCCAGCTCTGGAACCCCCAACATAAAAAGTGCCCACTGTAGAAGAAGACCAGGTTCAAGACCATCTGAGGAACGTGAAGGTGCACAAGTCCATGAGACCTGATGAGATTCATCTGCAGGTCCTGAGGGAACTGACAGATGAAGTTGCCAAGCCACTATGTGTCATATTTGAGAAGTCCTGTCAGTCTGGTGAAGCTCCTGCTGACCGGAAAAGGGGAAACATAACCCCCATTTTTAAAAACAGAAATAAGGAAGACCCGGGGAACTAAAGACGAGTCAACCTCACCTCTGTGCCCA
>VYXH01011104.1:22457-39639 GCA_013397275.1 Burhinus bistriatus | reverse complement strand
GCTCAATATGAGTCAGCAGTGTGCCCTGGCAGCCAAGAGGGCAAACCGCATCCTGGGGTGCATCAAACACAGTATAGCCAGCCGGTCAAAAGAGGTGATTATCCCGCTGTATTCAGCGTTGGTGCGGCCCCACCTTGAATACTGTGTGCAGTTCTGGGCCCCACAATTTAAGAAGGATGTTAAGGTACTTGAATGCATCCACAGGAGGGCAACAAAGCTGGTGAAAGGGCTGGAAGGCATGTCCTGTGAGAAGCGGCTGAGGACTCTGGGTTTGTCTAGTTTGGAGAGAAGGAGGCCGAGGGGCAACCTCATAGCTTCTCTACGGTTTCCTGAGGAGGGGGAGCGGAGAGGGAGGTGCTGATCTCTTCTCCCTGGTATCCAGTGACAGGATGCTTGGGAATGGTTCAAAGCCGTGTCAGGGGAGGTTCAGACTTGACATTAGGAAACGTTTCTTTACCGAGAGGGTGGTCAAACACTGGAACAGGCTTCCTAGAGAGGTGGTCGATGCCCCAAGCCTGTCAGTGTTTAAGAGGCATTTGGACAATGCCCTTAACAACATGCTTTAACTTTTGGTCAGCCCTGTAGTGGTCAGGCAATTGGACTAGATGATCGTTGGAGGTCCCTTCCAACTGAAATGTTCTATTCTATTCTAAACAACAGCAGATTACATAAAATTCCCTTGTTTAACACACTACACTGTTTTCTCCCTGTTAAAAGGAAGATATTAGTCTGTACTACAGATTCTCAAAATAATAGCACTTGGAAATTCCATTTCCATAAAATGAGAAGTGAACTCTCTAAAATCATTTACATTAAATACATTTTAAACAGTCTACTATTTTACAAACTTCTGAACTGCATGCAATTCATAGCTTAATCAAATATCTACTGATATCAACTGAAGTCAATTTTGACAAATACAGGAAATATCATACTTGATGAGGTCAAAATTCCATTTAAATCCAAATATTCAGTACCAGAAGTTTCAAGTGACAGTTCAAGAAACTCTGAAACTGATATAATTTCTATAAGACACTCGTGGAAGTATGATTTTTGATCTTTATACACTTTATCTACCTTCATTATTCATACTTTTTATACTTTTCACCTCTCTAAATAGTTCAATACTTCCCACACTTATGAACTTGGAAATTCTTTTACTCATTCCAGTCCATAATGAAAATAATTTTCTAATTTACTTTATGCATTTTGATATAAGATGATCAAAACTAACTGTATCCGAAATGAGAATACCATAAATATTAGATAGCATCTATTTTCTACTCTATTCTATTTTATTCTATTCTATTCTATTCTATTCTATTCTATTCTATTCTATTCTATTCTATTCCTTCATGCAGTCTAACATTTTCTTTGCTTTTGGAAGTATAGAATTAGTTCAGATGATCACTCTGTAGGTGCTTTGCCTCTGTGGCTCCCAATTTCTTCTGCCAGTTCGATATATCAATTTACCTAATTTAGTTTGGTTCTTCAGAAGTATTCAATGATCTTTAATGTTGACTACAGAATAATTCTGCGTTTCCTAAAAAAAAAGTTTTATTCCTTTTTCCATAGACCGATAAAACAGTTACTTCCAACATTCGTAGCGTTCAAAGATGCCAGGGATTCTTGATTCCTGTTATTCTCCAATCATCACTGATGTAGCCATTTAAAACTATCTGTCCTTTACCTCTGAAAGAAATTCTGGCCACAACAGTACTCCCAAGAGACGAAAAGAAATTACGCCATAATCACAGTTCAGTATGTATTTGTCACTGAAAAAATGAATAATATTAGTTATACTAGTATTTTGGTTACACGTGACATAAGTCTGTCAAATCTGGTGAACTGTAAGAGTTAAGACAGTGCAAATGCTGAATTTTTGACACTTTTACTCAAATGCGGTCAGAAATTAATACCTAGCAAAGCATCTGCCAATTGTCTAAAACCATTTTGTTCTTTGTGTATATAGATATTATAATAAAGTGGAAGGCATTCCAGTTGGTTTAACAAAGGTACTGCATAACTCCAAGAAAAAGAAAGTACATGCAGGATTTACTATTGTTGAAAGGAAAGTTCTGAGATGTATCATCATCATTTTGCAACAAGGAGACAACCTCTCCCCCTCCCTGTATCTATATAGCTTCACCTGACGTAGACGTTTATTTGATGTCCCTGGACTGTTTTTTCTTAAACTGCAAAACATCTGCAGAGCCTTCATCCAGTCCTAAGAGAGAAAGGCACAAAACAGTGCAACAAAAAGTCAGATTCAGCTTCTTGCAGTAGAGCAGACATGTCTAAAAAAAAATAATACATCGAAGTATCTGAAGTTGTTTCTTTAGCTTAAAAAGAACCCAATTCTATGCAATTCAAAGAATGAAAATTTGAATAGCAAAGCTAAATTCATATCTTTATCAGTAAAACTAAATAAACATTTGCAAATCTGAAAGTTTCTCTTTTAGAAATATCAAGCATTACTAATGGATATACAGTGTGACCTTTATCAGTTTTCCAGATTAGTCATATTGAATTAAATACAAAATGGTATATAAAATGAAGCAAGACTTGGTTGCTTCTGAGAAAATAACAGTCAACAAGTCAAACTGTTCTGATCATTCTCTCCTCTATTTTTATATTGCAGTCATATTTTACTCCATATGCTTCAAACAAAAAATAAAGCAGCATTAACAGAAAACCACCAAAAAGTATAACCTACACCCCCATTCTCTCTGCTCACAAATACATAAAGCAGAGTAGATACTTTGGAAGGTGGAAGATATGCTATAGCCTCATTCTCATGCTTTCACCCCCCACCCCCCCAAATTTTGTAAGCTCTTATGAAGCACAAAATTTAGGCTTTGACTAACATTCATAAAAGTGTAGCTCAAAGATCTACTACCTACTCTCAAAGTACAATTTAATAATACCATTAAAGAAAAAAATATTTTCAGTCTTACCCTTTACATTACCTTCCACATTTTTAAAACACAGGTACATTCTATATTGCAGCTATTCTCAGGTAAACAAACCACTGAGTAAAGTTTTAGCTTTCAAAACCTTCCACAAAAGGAAGAACTGTCAACTATGCATCACATTTTTATTAGCTTGCTTTCTTATTTAAATAAAGAAAAGCAAATAAAGAACCATAGAACCTACTAAATACTCTAAATTAATCTAAATATTTCCTAGATACAAAGTCATCTTTATTCCCACTCCTAATAGGAAAACCTATCCCCTTAAATGCCAAAGTTTACAGCAGCACCACAGTGTGCACAATGACACTAGCATACAAGGCTGCATTCTACATTACATTCACTTAATGGTTTGTACAAACCTCAGACAACATGCAAACCATTGGACAGCTGCTTTGATATTTACCACATTATATGAAATCCATCAAGTTTTCCTTAGTATACCAACAAAACTATTCTTCTGTGAAATGTTACAAGGTATAGACAGCTGTAACTTCTGAGAACAGAAGTATCAGGAAAACATCTGACTTGCCTGAACCAGAATCATTTTATAAAAGAAATCCCTGTATTCTGTATAAATGCAATGAACAGCTTAAGTGTTAAGCAAATCTAAATCAAAAGCAGATTATACCAAACGTTCAGAAAACAGGACAGGATATTCTGCCTGTCCTGACAGGATATTCTGCCTACAACACATTCTTAAATAAAATCAAATGCATAGTTTAACTTCTGACACAACACGTATATTTCAGAGCTCTGGAATACCAAAACAACTTCATGAATCAGAACACTCACATCTTCCATATGCTCTCCTGTTGGTGAGTGACTTTTAGAGAATTAGACTCCATTCCTACAATTCTTAATCAGCAAACATTAACTGCTAGAGAGCTAATAACTAAATGATACCAATGTAAAACAAAACAAAAAAATCCCTTATTTTTCATGCAAGATCAGGGCCTAAGACTATAAACAATGACCAATTTATGGACAGGACAAATAACTGTAAAAGGCTCAATAGATTTTGATTGGTGTGCATACCCGCATTAGCATTTGAGTTCATATCAGGAATGTGCTCTTGAAGCAAAACTCCCACTTACCATGCTCTGGTTCATTACATGGAAGAGTGTTGGAGAGCAAACAATTTTTTTTGACTGAACTACTCAAAAGATATTCTCCAGAAATATCTAATGGAAATTAATGGAAGTTCAGTCCATTGGACCAGACTAGAACTTGTTCAAAGTAAAATCCCTAAAGTGCAGGTAATGTAGGTGCTGGATTCTCAGCACCAACTATTTCCCTTACAGATCTGCTACTATTGCATGGTAATATTTGCTAATGTAGACATAGCCACCATCTGTGGTACGCTTGCTTTCTATTAGAGAAGGATAATATCATTAAACACTACAAAACAAAAAATTACTTTAAAAATTATATTTACCAACAAAAGCTCTCACCTGTGCTTGTTCTGGAGTTTCTCCTGCAAAGTAAAAGATGTAATGCTCTTCACTGAAGTGCTGAACTACTATCTGAAAACAGTTTGGCCTTAAAAACAAACAAAACAGAAATGTAGCATCATCACACTTGGAAACAGGAAAGACCCCAACAAGAAAAGTTTCTACATGCTTCAAAAGTGCATTTTGGTTTGAATGAATTATGTAATTTCAATAAAATTGCACTGCAGTTCAACTAGCTTGTTTCAGAATGTTTAAGAAACTTGGAACAGTTTGTACTGAATATGCATGTACACTGACTTAGAGTTGAGGCAAAATACACCTGATAACATAAAAGACTTGTTAATGAGGACTATTCCTGACAAACATTTTAAATGATGCACAGGTTCAGCATTAGTTCCCAACCAATTAATCATGCATTATGGATTTGTTGTTTTAAGAGTTCAGGAAACTATATTAACATAAGGAATTCCTTATCTGAACGTGTTCCACAGTTCTCATGACCAATAAAACGTGTATTGGATCACATACTAATCATTGAATATGTGCGATATAAACTTCTAAAGCTTTAAACGCAATTATAACATCTTCACCATTTTATGTATCTACACTCATTTGTCAAGAAGTATCAAAAATATTTTGTACTGTTACATTACAAGCTAAAGTGCACACTTGATTCACGGCCTCTCATATTACGTTCAAGGGAATTTAGTTCTCCCAAACACAGGGTTACATGAAGGATCTTACTTCACTTGCAAATGATGTTTCAGTCTTCCCTTCCCCCCATCCATTGCTTAGGGAAATACTGGCATTTTGTGGCCATGCCCACAGGAGGATTGGGGAGGAGGAGACGGGGCAAGAAGTAGCCAGGTCAGAGGCTACTTAAATCATTTTCACCAAAGATGTGCAAAGATACAGCCCTCACTGTACTTCTGAGAAAAGGGGAAATAAAGGTAGCTTTTACCACCTACTTAAAATATAAGAGGAATTTTGTCTCAGCTACAGTTCTTCACCAACAGCTTTCCCAAGCAGGTGCAACCATGCATCTCCTTCTACCCACACTTTTAGCATTACTTATTATCCAACTACATTTTAACCCACAGTACAGTGTTTCTTAGAAGCTGCTTAACAGACAGTCACCATTAACCAAAATGTTCCTTGTTTACAGTCTGCAGCAAAGCTTCCAGCATAATTGCCAACTTACACGAGGAACATTTCAGCAGGTTTTTTTTCAATGGTACTCTCATATCTATGGCTCCTCATTGCAATAGTTGCGTAGATTTTTCAAAATGATTGAGAAGCATATAAAAATCAGATGGTGCAAGAATACCAGATCTTTGCAGCTTAAGAAATGCCACTAATTTTAAACATCTATCTTCACATTATCTCTGTGAAAAGACTTAAAGTTGATTAAATACTTTTAATAAATATTAAGATGCATGGAATAACCAGAGCTTCTGTTTAATGTGTTTTTCTATCTGTTATGAAAAAATAATAACATTTGTAGGAGTAAATGCATCTTTTTCTTCTATATCACACAGGACTGCGCATTATTTTTGTAATTAACAATGAAAAAAAAAAGTGACCTCTTTCATCTTAGTTACCAATGATATCAGAAAGTGTTTTGATTCTGAACTTCTTTGCCAATAATCACATCACTTGCTGTTGACATATTTTGAATAATCAGAATTAGTACAGTAAATGAAACTGTGAAAATTATCTCTGAATCTAATTATCTTGCAAAAATAATTTGTAAAATGTTTGCTTATATGAACTAACTTACTGCTCTACTGTTGGTCTGATCTCATTCTTACTGATTCTTAAATAGAAAAGCACTGATAAGTTATCTACCTATCAACAAAAGAATGCAGATCTTTTGGAATTGACAAAATTCTTGATCTTATCAATTCTTGGTTCAATAGGATTAAAACCCTCAATACAGTTGCTTCGTAATCTTTTTAATGCCTGTAATACGAAATGTGGAACGATTAATACACAATATTGAAAAATGACAATGCAAAAGGCCAAATCATTATCACATCATAGTACATGAGAAAATCTAAAGACTAAGTTCTAAAATTTCTTACTAGAAGTTGTTGCTAGCAATCAAGTTGCCATGGCTTAACAAGTTACCATGTCTTAACAAGTTACCGTTAATCAATTAAATCTGTCTACATATGCTCTTGCAATCTACACCAACTATGGAATAAAATGCAATATGAACCAAGAGTCACAATGCTTTCATTTCACAATCAGCAAAAGCTAAAAAAACACACATGGACAGTTACCAGGGCTCAGGTGTCAAAAAAGCAAGTTTATAGTGCCAGGCCAACTTGTTCATTAGTGTATATGCCTCAAACTAGTAGTTAACTGTCCTGCTGCATGTACAAGAATTAAAAGCCAGTGCTCTACCTGCCAAATAAACTGTCATGTACTCCGTAGACTGAACACACACTAAGGTCTATTAATCCTTTAGGTTTTGTGGCTCGTTTTTCACTTTCAAAATAAATAAGCTGGGCATCATTTCCCTCCAATATAAAGTACAAGTTTTTCCATCTCTTTCCTTTACCTGTAAGGAAAGCAGGTAAGAAGTTACAATATTGTTTTAAAGAAAATGTAAATTTTGTAAATGAAGAAAAAAGAAGAACAATGTACAGTTAATCACGCTTATGCAATAACATCAGTATACATACTCAATTTTTTGCAGTATGTAGCTAAAACTAGACCCTCTTCACAGATTCAAGTACAATTTTAGATGGTTCTCTAAACATTTCCATTAATCTCAACAGGATTAAGCAAGTGCATATGAGCTCCATTCATATCAGTGGGAAGACTGTGTCTATACAGTTTGCAAATAATGTGTGATGCCGTAAGCGATCCAATTTATTATGGCTATTTTAATTAAGAAATAGATTTCTCTTGACATGAGAAAATTATTCCTAAACTCTAATCAACTGATCAGCATAACAGATTGCATCACAATATCTTAAATCAGAATGACTGAAGAATATAAATGGGAATACAATATATACAAACTTGGATCAGAACCATGCCCTAAACACACAACCTATATCCAAAAATTTGACCAGTTCCATGTTTCAGAAAAAAACATTAAAAAAAATTTAATAACTATTGAGTTAAATGTCAGGGTTTGTGGAAGACACATTAGATGTATCAGTAAAATCCGGATTTAGCCACTGACTAAACCAAAAATAAATCACTCATTGTTTAATGTCCTCTGAATTACAACCGATAAGGAACATTGCAACTAATTCATACATAAACCACAGTACCTTTTAGAAAAACATTCAGCCTTAATTTTCAACTTGATCATCATAGATCCACCACAGCCCTTCATAAACAAGCACTAGTACTTAATGATTTGGAAAACTGACTTTAACATATAGTTGTTATACTCTACTAGACGGAAGAGTGATTTTATTAAATTTCTGTTCGGTATGCAGGTATGTGCATCTCTCCACACCTACTCAGTACTCCTGCTTGCACATTTAAAGTATCTCATTATCCCTTTTAGGTGAAGATTTTCATTTCCAGTTCATTCTCAGCTGATTCCTCACCCTACCACATCCCTCCACACCTTCTCTCAGAATTAGCACTCTTAAGAGAAGAGATGCTTTCCTTGCTTTATTCAGAGGATCTAGTTTTCCTCTGAATTTCCTTTGAATGCATCTTTTAAATTTGGCTACATTTAAATGCTTACCTTCTTTTTCACTTTTGCTTGCTATCCAAATCATTATCTGGTACTTATTGTTTTAGGTACTGTCTTTGTCATATGCAGAAACATTATTACTCTTTTTAAATTTTTTTTTATTTTTTCAAAATCAACTTTAGTGCAAACAGCAAAACTAAAATCATGATACTTGGAAAAGGACTAGCTTCCTCAGAACTTGCTCAATAGTAATTCTTCAGGGATATATTGAGATGAGTCAGGCAGCTTGTAATCCAATTATTCTATGCTATGTTGACTGTGTCAGTGTTAGAACCTTAAAAAAGTCTCAATGTACCTTGCACACCAGATTATGCCTTTTTAAATTAAACATATTACATAACATGGAATAACAAAATTAAACCAGCTCTGGTCTCCAATGAATGTACTGATTTACATTAATCTAGCTCTCTTTAACCCATGTGATCAGCTTAAATTTAAACAAGTTGTGTATTAAATACGAATACATTTGATGAAAATGCACTTCATTTAATGATTCTGAATGTTACCTTTGATAAAAGGTGCTTAGTTTTTGTGCTATTTTCTGTTTTTTTCGGAAAGAACTGCCAATCAAAACCTTTATATTGCGTGTCATTTTATGTATTATGTATTTCTATTTATGTACTTCTTAAGGAAAAAGAACCTTTCATACCCTTTACAGGCTTTCTACCACCTTCTGCTCACTTCAGTTTTGCCTCCACTAGTACCAGAACTACACAAAACATGCATCCATATCTGCATTTTTTAGAAAAAAAACATTTCATAGGAGCAAACAGAACTCACTTTTTTTCAGAAGATATCCTTTTTTGATAATATTTTTATAAAAAGCATCCTTTGTTTTGCGACGAATTGTATTGTAGATTTCTTTTCCATCCACTGTATCATTAAGCACTTGTTCTTGATGCTGGAAAACAAGGAAGAAATCAACATTTTTTTAAGCTCAAAAATCACCGTGAAACAATTGCACACTATGAAGCTGCAACTGACATTTTATTGAATGCTACCAATTTATTATTATTATTGTCTCATGTGTTTAAACAAACTAATATAATTTAATACAATACTTTTGTAGACAAGGTAGACAACATCCGCTGCCCTCCCCTCATCTAGGGGAGAGCAGCGGATGTTGTCTACCTTGACTTCAGCAAGGCTTTCGACACCGTCTCCCACAGCATCCTCATAGGCAAGCTTAGGAAGTGTGGGTTACATGAATGGACAGTGGGGTGGATTGAAAACTGGCTGGCAGAGAGAGCTCAGAGGGTTGTGATTAGTGGCACAGAATCCAGTTAGAGGCCTGTGACAAGTGGTGTTCCCCAGGGGTCAGTACGGGGGGGTCCAGTCCTGTTCAACATATTCATCAATGACCTGGATGAAGGGACAGAGCGTACCCTCAGCGAGTTTGCTGATGACACAAAACNCGACAAGAGGTAACGGGCACAAACTCGAACGTAGGAAGTTCCATCTGAACGTGAGGAGGAACTCCTTTACTCTGAGGGTGGCAGAGCACTGGAACAGGTTGCCCAGAGAGGTGGTGGAGCCTCCGACTCTGGAGACATTCAAAACCCGCCTGGACGCCATCCTGCGCAACCTGCTCTAGGTGACCCTGCTCTGGCAGGGGGGGTGGACTAGATGACCTCCAGAGGTCCCTTCCAACCCCAGTGATTCTGTCTCGCATAAGATCCTCATAGAGAAGCTGTTGATGTATGGGCAGGATGAGCAAACAGTGAGGTAGACTGAGAACTGCCTGAACAACCAGGCCCAGAGGGTCAGCAGCACAAAGTCTAGTTGGAGGCCAGTAACTAGCGGTGTACCCAGGGGTCAATACTGGGTCCAGTCCTGTTCAACATCTTCATTAATGATCTGGATGATGGGCGCCCTGCCCAAATTGCGACAATGGGGCAGAGCATACCCTCGGCAAGTTTGCAGATGACACAAAACTAGGAGGAGCGGCTGATATGCCAGAGGGTCATGCTGCCATCCAGAGGGACCTTGACAGGCTGGAAAAATGGACTGACAGGAACCTCATGCAGTTCAACAAGGGGAAGTACAAAATCCTTCACCTGGGGAAGAATAACCCCAGGCACTAGTACACATGCTGGGGGCTTACCAGCTGGAAAGTAGCTTTGCAGAAAAGGACCTGGGGGTCCTGGTGGACACCAGGTTGAACATGAGCCAACAACGCACCCTTGCCGCAAAGAAAGGCTAACAGTATCCTGGGCTGCATTAGGAGGAATGTTGCCAGCAGGTAATACCTTTGCCAGATTGGAGCATTGGGCAACCATCAATGGCATGAAATTTAACGGGGACAAATACCTTTGCCAGAAAAGCAATATAACTATTTCTTGTGGAATGATTAGGCCAGAATTATAATATGAGAAGAAAAATAAGGTTTAAATACAGACCAACTTTCACATCTGTATGTATTTTTTTTAACACTAAATAGAAAGCAGCATCTTTCACAGTGATTTATGCAAAATTTACACAAGTCTTTAAAGGCTATTTAGCTTCTAACTGTCTTCTACCAAGGCTTTTGGGACTGAGTAATTAAGGATAAACTCTGAATCAACAAGAATGGTGCAGATCACAATTAAAACTGAATGATTAACACACAATGTTGCACAGTCCTTCACTAATCTTATTAGCACTCATGTCCTAAATGAGTATCGTTCTAACAAAAGACAATAGGAGAAAGTAGAAAGAGGAAATAGAAAAAGGATAAATTCACCTAGAAAACTAAGATCTGGAAATGTAAATACCAAGATAGAATGGCCAAAAGCCAAGCCAAGTTTGACCTTACCGAATCAGCTGATCAGCCCAAGTTCTTTAGTCGTAAGAAAACATGAAAAGCAAGACTGTCAAGCAGTGAGAACAGCATTGAGATGAAGTGATATATGCACTGGCTCCATACTAAATACTCTAATTTTTCTCCCTTACCCCCCATATATCTATAAGAATTATCGTTTTGAACAACATGACAAAGGCAAGATGAAAAACATTTCAGTAAAAGGAATTACAGGACTCACAATGGAAGCAATACCCAAATTTTTACTAACTCAAGATAATCTCCATAACATAGCTATGAAAGAAACAATGTACAAAACAACAGATCTAGTGAAAAATGTAAAGTAAATTTCAAATTAAAAACAGGAAGTCTATTAGATTGAACTGAATAGTACGCAAGACTTCTGAAATTTTTTTCTTCAAAAACAGAGCACGACACTGTGGGAGAACACACAACCAAATGTAATTACAGCACCAATTCCTTTGTTTTTTTTTTAAAAAAAAAAAGTTAAGTCACAAATATATCTGAATAACTTAAAAGAATTTGATGCAGTCTCACACGGAAAATTAGTCAACGCAGAGAAAGTTATTGATACAGGAACCATAAGTGGATATACAAAGTGCCAAAGTGAAGATGATTGCCATGATCCAAAAAGAATTATGGAGAACAAGGAAAGTGACTAGGTGAAGCTTTTCAAGGATCAGTCTCGGAATTCAAATTTCCTCACATTTGTCTCAACCACATTACAGAGCGTGAGTTAATAGTAGCAGACAACTGGGAAGCACTGATGACAAGACAATCAGCAATAAAGGAACGATCAGAATAATAAGGCATAAGTAAAATTTGCACTTGTTGATACTTACCAATAGAAAACAATATAATATAATGTGGCTACAATAAAGACACAGATAATATTCTAGGATATATCTGGTAAGTACTGTCACAGAAAACAGGAATTACTAATGACATGGTATTCTGAGCTGTTCTGGTCCATTACATTCAAGAAACACAAACTCACACTGGAATTGGTGGTAGTAGGGCAACTACAAGAACATTATGAAGAGACAAAAACCAGATTTGGTACGCTCAGCTTAGTGAGCTGACTAAGGGAGAATACAAGAAATGCCCTTGTATTAATAAAATAGATCTAACAAAGGGGTAACTATTTAGGTTGGAAATTAAAACCAAATTTCTAACCATCAAAACAGAAAAGTTTGAGAATAGATAGGGAACAAAGTATACAAATATACTTTAGAACTACTATAACTTTGTGAAAAACTTGACAACGTGGCTTGCTTATTATCAGTGGTCTCTCAGGATGAATTTATGCTACAGGGCAACAATGTTCCAGAACACGCCCTGTAATCCCAGCTCCCTGATCATCTCTGAAGCTTTTCTGTGCATATAGGTTTTCTCTGGGGGAAGAAAGAGGCCAGGCACAGAAGAATGGAAGGCAGCCTAGTTCCCCCCCTCAACCCAACACAGTATTAAGGCACAGCATTGGTTCAATCAGGAACCAGAGCTGGGGGCACAAGACAGAGCATTTACACCCCAGAGCACAGACAAGGCTTACCATATCTTCTGTTTACTACAAGCCAACCTTAGATAAGTGAATGCATATGAGGATAAAATGAAAGAAACACATAAGCTCAAAACAAAAATTCAGGAGGGGATGATGCTGTTTAACTATACCTCTACTGTAATTCAGTTCCTATATTATAAATATTTGAGGATTAAGTCAATATCTTCAATAACAAGTGCTCAGAGATGAAGTTTTACCTGCACTGGAACAGGATCTTTAAGGTAATATCCTTCAACAATCTGTTCTTTTCTATAATGTTCAATGATCTCAGCAATACTGTTCAAATAAGAAAAATAAGATTTAAAATGTTAAACCAGTTAGTTTTTCCTCTGTATGAGAATTTGCTTTTCCATGCAATCACACTACGTTTCCTCACAAATTTATAATAAAAATCAAGTGTTAAACATCATAATCTCGTTTGCAGCAATGAAAATTTACTAATACATTGAAGTCAAGAAAATTCACAGAACTGTACTCATAATGTATTAATTCTAAACTCCACAGAACATTTTCAATTAGTTGTTAAAAATGCCTGTATTGGATCTGGCTGGGATGGAGTTAACTTTCCCCATAGCAGCCCTCATAGTGCTATGCTCTGTATTTGTAGCTAGAACGTGTCGATAACAAACCAGTTTTGGCTACTGCTGAGCAGTGCTCGCACAGCATCAAGGCTGTCTCCCCAGCTCCTCACCCCCAAAGGCCAGCAGGCTGGGGTGGGCGAGAGGTTGGGAGGGGACAGCTTGACCCAAACTGACCAAAGAGATATTCCATACCATGTGACGTTGTGCTCAGCAATAAAAGCTAAGAGAAAGGAGGAGGGGGGGGACACATTCGTTATTAAGGCACTTGTCTTCCAAAGCAACCGCTACGCATACTGAGGCCCTACTTCCCAGGAAGTGGCTGGACATCGCTTGCTGATGGGAAGTAGAGAATAAATCTTTTTGCTTTCCTTTGCTTCCGCATGCAGCCTTCGCTTTTCTTTATTAAACCTTTATTTATTAAGCCTTTATCTTAACCCACAAGTTTTACATCTTCTTTTCTCCCCCTGTCCCACTGAGGAGGGGGAGTGAGAGAGCGTCTTGGTGGGCACCTGGCAGCCAGCCAAGGTCAACCCACCACAATGCCAAATGAGTACACTACCTTTTCCACATTCAAGTAATGCATGTGCGTTTCCCAGCTCTCCAACGAGGCTGAAAATTGCTATTTTATTTTCAAATTCCTAGAGTAACTAGGGAAGGGGAAGGGGAATGGGAAATACTTCAAACAGTGCAAAGCAATTTCTTTCTAGGAAGACAGGAGTGGGAAATAAAAAGTTTTGTAACATGGATTATGCAGATTATACTTCAAAATCATTGAGTTACCATGTTAAATTAACTACCCAGTCAGCAACACTCCTCTACGGGGAAGCTTGCATTCTAATTACCAGAATCAAGTTTAAATTGTATTTTGAAATATCAGGAGAGAAGTAGTGACAGACAAGCTAAAATTCAATGTATCTTTGAGATGCTCTTATTTTTGCAGTTATTGAAAGTTACACTGTAATAAAGAGAAGTAACGTTAACATCAACACGGATGAATCATTCATATACAAAATATCAACCTGAAAATAAAGAACTAACTAATTAAGTGGAGAAAAAAAATATACTTTATGTGTTTTCTCACTTCATATATACTGTTAGCTGTGTGTGCAAATGTAAACAATAAGGCACATGCGATAGATCTTTGTCCTATTACAGTTGGATAAAATTTTGTACAAAGGAAAGATATAGAATACTATAAAAATGATCATAAAAACATGTAAATAAAACAATAGAAAGAGAAAAAGCAAACAGATGTCTAGCTCATTCTTCTAAAGCTATGAACTAGTGTATGCTTGTTAAATCAGTGAATCTTCCCACGAACATTTTTATTTTTCAGGTTTGTAAAGCGACTTGAATTTCTCAGTATTACTAAAAATCAAATAAACTTCAATTTTTATTGATATGCAATATGCATGCCATTTTCTCCATAAAAATTTAAGCTTTACCACACTGCATAAGATAATCACTTGTATTTTGCATGTTGAACAGCTATTGCCAACATCTTGTTATGAGGGCAATCAATAATAAAACAGCTTTATATAATTTTTTCCTCATTCATCAAATCGAGAATACCTTGACTGTCAATGTCTCCTCTCCTTCCTGGGTTAAAAAAACAGGAGTCATCACTCAACATCAGAAGCAATTGTCTGATTTCTTCCAATGTTGTAAAATGAGCTGAAGAATAAACTGAGCTGTATTTGAAAACTCATTTTGGAGTTAGAGTACCATACAGACTAGGACTTTATGCCTTGATGGAGTGATTAACTCAACTCAGACGGTCATTGTATATTATCTTACCGCTAAAGCAGCCCAAATGACTGAACAAGCCAAACGCTGCAAACAGAAAGATACCACATAGCTTCAAATACACTTGAGAATGAATTTGCAAGTGATCCAAGTTATCTAACACGTAAAATGTAAAGCATGAAATCAGACTGACCGCAAAAAGGAATCTAAGGGACAGGAAAAAAGGGTTTATAACTCTTTTCAGTGTCTGAGAGCAACAAAATCCTACTTACAAAAAATACATCAAGGAAAGTATAAATAAGTATGAATTAAAAACCTGAATGCTTAAACTTGGTTTGATATAGAGAAATAAAGATGAATCTCAATACTACATTACAGTTACTTTAGTTATTGTAAAATGTTTAGCATAGGGCTTATTAGGCTGCCCAGATCCTAGCTACCAGGATAATTTAAAAAGTATCTCAAAACAGAATCACTGGGGTTGGAAGGGACCTCTGGAGGTCATCTAGTCCAACCCCCCTGCCAGAGCAGGGTCACCTAGAGCAGGTTGCGCAGGATGGCGTCCAGGCGGGTTTTGAATGTCTCCAGAGTCGGAGGCTCCACCACCTCTCTGGGCAGCCTGTTCCAGTGCTCTGTCACCCTCAAAGTAAAGAAGCTCCTCCTCACGTTCAGATGGAACTTCCTATGTTCGAGTTTGTGCCCGTTACCTCTTGTCCCATCGCTGGGCACCACTGAAAAAAGACTGGTCCCATCCTCCCGGCACCCTCCCTTTAAGTATTTGTAAGCATTGATGAGATCCCCCCTCAGTCTTCTCTTCTCCAGACTAAAAAGACCCAGGTCCCTCAGCCTTTCCTCATAAGAAAGATGTTCCAGCCCCCTAATCATCTTCATAGCCCTATCCATGACCAGTGTCATTTTTTAAATACTTAATGGGTGAATTAAGAATTATTTCAACTACTGACACGTCAGTCAGTCAGTTCCCAGACCTATGATATAATTGGTATTAGTGAGACTTGGCGGAATGAGTCCCACGACTGGAGTGCTGGGAGGGAGGGCTACAGGCTGTTCAGGAGGGACAGGCAGGGCAGGCGAGGTGGAGGAGTTGCACCGTATGTAAGGGAGAGGTGTGACCGTACGGTCCTTGCAGTTAGGGATGACGTGGTTGAGAGCCTCTGGGTGAGGATTAGGGGGATGGAAAACAAAGCAGATGTCATAGTGGGTGTCTACTATCGATCATCCAGCCAGGATGTTATCACTGATGAGGTATTCTATAGGCAATTAGGAGAAATCTCTGGATCAGTCACCCTTGTCCTTATGGGAGATTTCAACTTCCCAGGCATCACCTGAGAATACCATACTGCTGTGACAAGCAAGTCTGGGAAATTCCTGAAGTTCATGGAAGATAACTTCTTGTCACAGGTACTCAGTGAGCCAACTAGAAAAGATGCCCTCCTAGACTTGTTGTTTGTGACTAGAGAAGGACTCGTGGGAGATGTGATAGTAGGTGGCTGTCTTGGCCACAGTGATCACGAAATGGTTGAGTTTAAAATTTTCAGTGTAATGAGAAAAAAGGTCAGCAGAGTTGCTACTCTGGATTTTCAAGAGAGCAAACTTTAAGCTACTCGGGGAGCTAGTTAGCAGAGTACCCTGGGAATCTGCTTTTGAGAGCAGGTCAGTTTTTAAGAACCACTTTTTAAAAGCACAGGAGCAGGCAATCCCATTGTACCGCAAGTCAAGCAAGTGGGGCAGAAGACCAGCTTGGCTGAACAGGCAACCCCCCTTGGAACTCAGGAGGAAAAAGAAATTGTATGATCTCTGGAAGCAAGATCAGGCTTCGCAGGGAGATTATGGAGCCCTGGTTTGCATATGCAGGGAGAAGACTTGAAAGGCCAAAGCTCAACTAGAGCTGAAACTGGCCAGTGTTGTGTCAGACAACAAGAAAGGCTTTTCTAAGTACATTAATAGCAATACGAGGTTTAAGGAAAATATTGGACTGATACTTGAAGATAGTCACGTGACAAATAGGGATGAAGAAAAAGCAGAGGCATCAAATGCTTTTTTTTGCCTCAGTCTTTAATAATACTGATAGACCTTGGGCTGCCCAGTCCCCTTAGTCGCAGGACCACGACTGCAGTACAGTCCCTTTCCACTTGTGGACACTGAAACTGTAAGGGACCAGGTGTATCAGTTGAATGTTCACAAGTCCATGGGGCCTGAGGGGATTAATCCCAGAGTACTGAAGGAGCTAGCGGATGTTATGGCAGGACCCCTCTCAATCATCTTCCAAAGGTCTTGGGAGTCTGGGGAGGTCCCTGCTGACTGGAAGCTAGGCAATGTTATT
>VYXH01011104.1:1754-22001 GCA_013397275.1 Burhinus bistriatus | reverse complement strand
GCAGTTCTGGGCCCCACAATTTAAGAAGGATGTTAAGGTACTTGAATGCATCCACAGGAGGGCAACAAAGCTGGTGAAAGGGCTGGAAGGCATGTCCTGTGAGAAGCGGCTGAGGACTCTGGGTTTGTCTAGTTTGGAGAG
Organism: Burhinus bistriatus; assembly: GCA_013397275.1. Lineage (NCBI taxonomy): Eukaryota > Metazoa > Chordata > Aves > Charadriiformes > Burhinidae > Burhinus > Burhinus bistriatus. The sequence continues at coordinate 21,860 of VYXH01011104.1, read as the reverse complement.
AAGGAGGCCGAGGGGCAACCTCATAGCTCTCTACGGTTTCCTGAGGAGGGGGAGCGGAGAGGGAGGTGCTGATCTCTTCTCCCTGGTATCCAGTGACAGGATGCTTGGGAATGGTTCAAAGCCGTGTCAGGGGAGGTTCAGACTTGACATTAGGAAACGTTTCTTTACCGAGAGGGTGGTCAAACACTGGAACAGGCTTCCTAGAGAGGTGGTCGATGCCCCATGCCTGTCTATGGACAATTCCCTTAGTGATATGCTTTAACTTTTGGTCAGTCTGGGACTAGATGATCATTGTAGGTCCCTTCTGACTGGAACTATTCTAAACAACAACAACAACAACAAGACCAAACAACAAACAATCAAAAAAACCCCAAAAACCACCCCTCCCCCATCAAACCACAAAAAACCCCCACATCAAACAAAAAAAAAACCCCAACCCGTAAAACATGGAAGTTATTCACAGAATAGTTGAGGTTGGAAGGGACCTCCAAGATCATCTAGTTCAAGTCCCCATCTCAAAGGAGGGTTAACAAGAACAGATTGCTTAGGACCTTTTTCAGTCATGTTTTGAGTATCTCTAAGGATGGAGACTCCACAATGTCTTTGGGCACCCTCTTCCAGTGTTCGATCACCCTCAGTAGAAAAAAAAGAAAAAAAAAAGGTGGCTTGTGTTCAGATGGAATTTTCTGTATTTCAATTTGTGCCCACCACCTCTTTTTCTGTCACTGGCCACGACTAAAAAGAGTCTGTCTCTCTCTCTGCTCCCTCCCATCAGGTATTTATATACAGTGATAAGATTCCTCCCCTCCAGTCTTCTCTTCTCAAAGCTGAACAGTCCCAGCTCTCTCGATCTATCCTCACATGACAGGTACTCTAATCCCTTCATCATCTTCATGGCCCTTTGCTAGGAGCCTACAACACCTGGACTCAGTATTCCCAAGCAGTCTCCCATCCAAGTACTAACTGGGCCCAATGCTGCTTAGCTTCTGAGATGAGATGAAATAGAGCATGTTCAGGATGGCGTGGCCACAGGCTAGTAAGCATATATTTTCTGTTTGAGATTTCATGATACGCAGTTAGTAAAATTTTCCCCATGATCACCCAGAATAATTTTGGCTTGCTTTTAGAATATAGGCAGAGACATAGCATTGCTTATATAGGTTGCGGACCTTCCAGTCCCATGTCCGGATATCCAAATTACCTGGGAAATAAAACAGTCAACTTTTGAGTTGGTTTCCTTACTATTCTTCAGGCTCTTACTTTTGTATGGAAAATCTTGGTCTATAATTTATGTGACTATAACTGTAATCAATATTCTGCAAACAAAGAACAAATTGGCTTTATTTTATCCATTTTTTAATCCCACTTACAATCACTAAAACAGCAAAATAATAAGATTAAGAGAAACAACACTACTACCAAGGATGATTTTTTTTTTTTTTAAGTTCCAGTCTAATACTAGTTTCAGATTTAAAGCAGATACCTTCAGAGCATTTAAAGAAATAGCTTATTATAAAAAAGATTAATGAAAACTGTTTAACAGATGCATTTAAACAAGCAGCACTTCTTCAAACTCTAGTTTTTCCACCTTGAAGACAAACTCTACGTTTTTAGATAAATTATAAAGAAGAAAAACGGATGTTCTCTCTGCCCCAAGAAATGCTCATAAATCATTTCATTATCTTGCATAAATTCATACTTCCTATGCTTCTGTTCTGGATTCAATGCCGTTTGATGCTTTTCAGCCACTTCTGATTGTTCCATACAACAATCCACCTTAGTCTTCACATATTAAAAAGCCCACAGAAAGTTATTCCTTTTTTCCTGCTTCTTATTTATTGTCCTCTACAGTAGATCTTATGGTAAATAATTTGGGGCAGTTACCACCTTCATTTTGCATCATTATCTTGCATTACATACTGTTTGAACTTCCAAGAAGTTTATCAATTTTCAGTAAATACTAACTTGGACAGAATTTGAGCCTAGGAGTATATTAGTAATTCCCCAAAACATTCAACTAAAACTAGAAGTCTTTCAAAGCCAAGCAGTTCTCTTTCACCGAGGAGGATCTTCGCAACCTAGGTACCAAAATATTCAAAAAACCCTCTAAAAGCTTATTATTGTAACTTAGTGATGCTTGATCTTTTAGTCTTGTTTAATCTTGACATCCAACGTCAAGGAAAGAATCTTCTCTAGGTAGATGTATTTTATATATACACTTCAAGTGAATCCAGCAGTGGGAAATTAATTTCCTAAAGTAATAACTTATTGCAGTAAGCTTCTGGAGCTATACTACCTATCTCATGTTGCAAAGCCATTTGAGACTAATAAGACTTCCACTAATTTGCTAATTAGTTTGACATCACCTAGGGTGTGGGCTTTTAGCCTATCATCCTCCTAATAAGCCATGTAACTACAGAACGGGCAAAAGAGGATTTACCTTCAAAGGCTGACACTGCAGCTAGCTTGATTTTCAATGAGGATGTCTGGAAGCCAGACTGATTAATGTAGAAGGTACTCAAGCAGCCTGTGTGTGGGATATACATAGGTTAATAAGGTTCCCATTGCTTAGTCTCAAACCATCGTCCATTTGAAATCATATGAAGAAGTCCACTGAACTTCTTAGTTAGGAGACCTCGACATTTTCTCAGACACACCAGTTGCTGGATCTTTACCCACTCAGAAGCCAAACTGGAAGTGAGAGAAATTATCTATTGGGATGAAGAATGCCCTGGTTCTAGGTGAACAAGTCTGGAAAATTTCTGATTATGTGACAGGCAATGGCCTCAATTAAAACAGAAAGGTGAGTTTTCACTACTGAGAAGTCTTGATATAATCTTATTCATAGAGTTGTCACAGATTCAAGGATGGAGCTGTATTGATAGCGTCTCCCATGAAAGGGGAAACTTATCTCTTGTCATTTCTTTTTGTAGATATTACCATATTTTTATACCCACAGCAAAAAAAAACCCATCCCAAGTTTCATCACTCTAAATGATCTGCACTTCTGACCAAAGTATCATTCACGTGTTTTAAGGCGATTAATTTACTGACTTTTCAACAATGAAGATAGTTTTTCCCTTTCTTGTCAATACCCATTTATATTATTTATACTTTAAAATCCCTACTGAATGTCTCCAATAAAACTAACATTTTAATTTTCCCCTTTCATATACACAAAGCTCCCTATTATAAATAGTAGCTTCCAAGACAACACAGCATTCTCCTAATTACATGTCATAATCCAATTTATAGGGTGAAGAAAATCATTTACAGAAAAAGAAAAATACTTCAAAAGAAACAAGTTACGCTTAAGCTTTTGAAGGCTTTTAGAATGTGCTTAGTTACAACTAACTACTAAGCAAGTTAGTTAAAACTCTTAGTATGTTCTTAATACTGAAATCTTATGATCATATCAGTAAGTTATCAGCAATACGTTACACAAATTCTTTACAGAAGTATAAAATACACACAACTATTAGAACTTACCTATTATAATATCTGCCTCCCATCATAAACTGATTGCTTGATGTTGGACATATTTTAAAACGCTGAATATTTTCACTGGTCCGAAAATAAAGCGAATAATCACCAGGTGTATTATCTGAAGGCCTCACAAGAAAACTGCACACCTGACCAACTGAAAAGATATCATAATACAGTGTTATTCACTGTTACTTATCTTAGTGTCATTTATGACCTCTTATCAAAGCTCTTTCTGTACAAATAAGCAAGAATTGCACACTTAAAGGAGAAAGTCTGATGTAAGTTCCAACAGCGATCCCTGTTCTTCACCCAAATGGGATGAAGTAGTACTAAACTGCCAAAGTTAATGCAAAATCATTTGGCCGTAGCTGACAACCTATCCTCACTTTTGCCATCTCTTTACAAGAGCATATGGTTGGTGTGCGTGTGGGAGGTTTGACAATGTTTTCAAAAAAAAAATAAAGATTTTTGTTCTCATACTTAAGTTATGTTATTTGACAGTATGAGTCAGAAATCTCGATGTTTTAATTTTAAAAATTATTTCCTCTATGAGACTAAAAAAGTTTATAATACATTCTCCCATAAGTACATAACAGTATTTTCTCCTCAGCATTTTGATAAAGCCCAAGATATTTTTTTATTTATATATATTACAAAACATTTAAAAAAAAGTTAACTATTTCAATTAGAATTATGAAACTAACTGTACTTGAGAACATAGAAAAAAAAAAAATACCCAATGCTCAGCCATGAGGTTTTTTTCCAATGTAGTAGCAACCACAGGTCTGATGCTCATATGTTCATAAAGAAAAAACAAGTTTTACTGCAGTCTGTTATAAACAGGATTACTTTGTGTCATTCCGCTACCACTGTATTTCCATCTGAAATACGAGTACCTGTCATCAGCAAATTGTAAGCCTCTTGTTTGGAGATCTTCCCATGGAACCATCTTAAAGATGAAGAGAAAAATTAGAAAGCAAGACTATCAGCTCTCTTTTTTAGTTGTTGTGAGATCTGAGGCTCTGACACCTATGAATTAATCTCTGGCACCTATGAATTAATCTTTATTTAAAAAAATCTAGTACATATAGATTACATAAGCAACTGTTATGTTACTCAGCGATTCTGTATTTCTACCAACAGAACGAAAAATAAATATCTATAGCTGTATAAATAAACTCATTTCAATACAAGTGTCCAACACGAAGTAGATGTTCAAATCCAAGTATGTTTAGAGATGAAAGGCATTGTTTAAATGCTAGATAATTTGACAGGCATATTTGAAGTCAGTCTCAGATAGCAATTTATTTGAAGCATGAAATGCAAAGCCCAAAGAGATTAATGAAAGTTAAATACTGTACAGAATAACTAAAATTGAATTTTGCTAGAAGCTGAGGAAATAAAACCTAGCTTTGTTAGACTATTGAATATGAATTACTTTAATCTCACACCTTGCATCTTCCACATAGTCCTGCATCAGAGCATCATCCTAAAAAAATACAGCAGTCTGTCCAGTCTCAACCTCATACCTATGATTATAGGAAACAGCTTGACATTGCATGGCTATTCAGTTTACATGTGGCACACCACATGCTACATCTTAAGAGCTCATCCTGTCCTTTAAAGGAAAGCTAGAAACATGGCCTTTCATTGCAGAGTGTGCGTGTGCGCGCATGCACGTGTATGTGTTGAAGTGTGTAAAAGAAAGCCTCTTTTACTCATCAAAAAAGATCTCTAGTTCTAACTTGCTTTCTATATCACCTTTACAGGACAATCTCTGGCTTTTGGAATATTCGCAGAAATCCCTGTCTCCCCTGAAATCCTCTAAGCAGCATGAGTAACTGGACTGACAGTGTCAAAGCTCTAAGAATCTGCTACAAACTACATATTTGAAGGCATCCCTACTACTGTTATGCTGCTATGCCAAAATGACTAGCAGAACATTGGGGACCAGCAAACTGAAGCCACACTCCAATGATTTTCTTTCCCCTATAAAAAAAAAAACAAACCCACAATAAATGCCTTCTTCAATCATCAGTCCTTTGGAGACTGCAAACTGGGCAATAAATACAGGAAGCAGCAGCTGCAATTATATCAAGCAAATAGAGGACAGATGAAGTTATCCGGCTACTAGAAATTTTCTGTAACGTTCATTTGCTACTCATCTTTACTACTGAACAATATAACAATCAACAGTTTCCCATAATATCAATTCATTGTTCATTGTAAATTGTATTAGGTTTTGGGGTTTTTTAAAGTATTTAACAAGTTGGAATTCACTGCAAACAGATTATTCTATAGTCTCCTGGGTTTCGCTTTAAGTGTTAGCACATGAGGCTAATATAGTGTGTTACTATTACACGGTCATTCCTCTAATGATACTTTGTTCCCTCTCCTGCATTCAGAGTTGAGCAGACCTGAAAAAAGGTTACCTCTAAGGCAAATTATGTGCATAAAAAAACCCCCACAAATCAGAAAACACCACACCCTCCATTGTATGTATTCTGGGTAAAGTGATCACACAGAGACTCATCCGAGATTTTATCACTGCAAAACCCATTAACATTAGGCATAACTAATACTAGACTTCAAGTCAATTACCTATGCATCTTCAACAGCTAGTACAGAAGAAAAGTCTTAAGATCAAAAAACAAGTACACACAGCTTTGGTTCACCTTCCCAATCTCATAGCTAAAGTTTACAAACAGTTATTTTATGATTTGCTTTTAATAAAAAAACAGAAATCCTTACATTTTGCCTTCATGTGGATCTTCTTCTCTTCCCTAATAGGAGAATTAACATATTAAGTGCATGACAACAGTATGCTTGGGTTTAGAAAAGTAAACTTCATAGGTTAAGATCTTCTATAGAAATAAACAGCATTAAGAAGTCCAAGACATTTTTGAACTAGATGGCTTATGGCACAGTTCATGTAAAGAGGTTTTCAACTAAGTGGAAATCCAGCCATAACACATTATTTCAAAGGATTGTTTTTGTCAATCTTCAAGTCCTTATTTACATGTGGTAACTTAAGTCTCAACTTTCCTGAACTTCAACCACTAATGTAGAAATCTACAGTTAGATACTCTAACACTGCCATTTCAATTTAGCCATTCACATCCTGATATAGATGTGAGAAACACGTGAAGCAAACTCTACTAATAGCAAAATATATATGCTGCAAAGCAAACATCATCAGGACTCCAAAGCAATGGTGAACTTCTTTAAAAAAAGCATGTGGGAGGGTGGAATGGGTGTCTTTGTCCATTAAATCATCTCTTCTCCTGCAGTAATTCAATTATCTTTAGGCCACCCAGTTAGCTTCCTGACTTAGCATAAGCCTTTCTAGGTACAATTAACTCATCAATATACTTTTTAATCCACACTGGTGAGTTTAGGGAACCGCCTAGTAAGTTCACAGTATCATTCATTTGCACATGAACTTGTTTGGATAACACAGAATCATAGAATGGTTTAGGTTGGAAGGGACCTTAAAGATCATCTAGTTCCAAGCCCCCTGCCATGGGCAAGGACACCTCCCACTAGACCAGGTTGCTCAAAGCCTCATCCAACCTGGCCTTGAACACTTCCAGGGATGGGGCCTCCACAACTTCCCTGGGCAGCCTGTTCCAGTGCCTCACCACCCTCATAGTGAAAAATTTCTTCCCGAGATCTAATCTATAAATCTACCCTCTCCCAGTTTAAAACCATTACCCCTCGTCCTATCACTACATGCCCTTGTAAAAAGTCCCTCTCCAGCTTTCCTGTAGGCCCCTTTCAGATACTGGAAGGCTGCTATAAGGTCTCCCCGGAGCCTTCTCTTCTCCCGGCTGAACAACCCCAACTCTCTCAGCCTGAACACGTGAATAAGTACTTTGTTTGGATATTGAATTAGACTTAAAGGTTTGTTACACTATTTAAAAACTGTCAAATTCAATTACTGCAGGAAGGTTTAGAAAAGTACATAGTCAGGCAGTTAAACGCCACTAGTTTGGGTTTATTTCAATGTTAACTCACAAACACAAATAATAAATAATAAAAAAAAAAAAAATCAAATCTCAGTTCTGCAACAGATTTGAATATAAAATTACTTACCACTTCTTCTACCAGGTCTTCTACAATAAGACCTTGTTCATCTGTCCGTAGNTTTTATCACTGCAAAACCCATTAACATTAGGCATAACTAATACTAGACTTCAAGTCAATTACCTATGCATCTTCAACAGCTAGTACAGAAGAAAAGTCTTAAGATCAAAAAACAAGTACACACAGCTTTGGTTCACCTTCCCAATCTCATAGCTAAAGTTTACAAACAGTTATTTTATGATTTGCTTTTAATAAAAAAACAGAAATCCTTACATTTTGCCTTCATGTGGATCTTCTTCTCTTCCCTAATAGGAGAATTAACATATTAAGTGCATGACAACAGTATGCTTGGGTTTAGAAAAGTAAACTTCATAGGTTAAGATCTTCTATAGAAATAAACAGCATTAAGAAGTCCAAGACATTTTTGAACTAGATGGCTTATGGCACAGTTCATGTAAAGAGGTTTTCAACTAAGTGGAAATCCAGCCATAACACATTATTTCAAAGGATTGTTTTTGTCAATCTTCAAGTCCTTATTTACATGTGGTAACTTAAGTCTCAACTTTCCTGAACTTCAACCACTAATGTAGAAATCTACAGTTAGATACTCTAACACTGCCATTTCAATTTAGCCATTCACATCCTGATATAGATGTGAGAAACACGTGAAGCAAACTCTACTAATAGCAAAATATATATGCTGCAAAGCAAACATCATCAGGACTCCAAAGCAATGGTGAACTTCTTTAAAAAAAGCATGTGGGAGGGTGGAATGGGTGTCTTTGTCCATTAAATCATCTCTTCTCCTGCAGTAATTCAATTATCTTTAGGCCACCCAGTTAGCTTCCTGACTTAGCATAAGCCTTTCTAGGTACAATTAACTCATCAATATACTTTTTAATCCACACTGGTGAGTTTAGGGAACCGCCTAGTAAGTTCACAGTATCATTCATTTGCACATGAACTTGTTTGGATAACACAGAATCATAGAATGGTTTAGGTTGGAAGGGACCTTAAAGATCATCTAGTTCCAAGCCCCCTGCCATGGGCAAGGACACCTCCCACTAGACCAGGTTGCTCAAAGCCTCATCCAACCTGGCCTTGAACACTTCCAGGGATGGGGCCTCCACAACTTCCCTGGGCAGCCTGTTCCAGTGCCTCACCACCCTCATAGTGAAAAATTTCTTCCCGAGATCTAATCTATAAATCTACCCTCTCCCAGTTTAAAACCATTACCCCTCGTCCTATCACTACATGCCCTTGTAAAAAGTCCCTCTCCAGCTTTCCTGTAGGCCCCTTTCAGATACTGGAAGGCTGCTATAAGGTCTCCCCGGAGCCTTCTCTTCTCCCGGCTGAACAACCCCAACTCTCTCAGCCTGAACACGTGAATAAGTACTTTGTTTGGATATTGAATTAGACTTAAAGGTTTGTTACACTATTTAAAAACTGTCAAATTCAATTACTGCAGGAAGGTTTAGAAAAGTACATAGTCAGGCAGTTAAACGCCACTAGTTTGGGTTTATTTCAATGTTAACTCACAAACACAAATAATAAATAATAAAAAAAAAAAAAATCAAATCTCAGTTCTGCAACAGATTTGAATATAAAATTACTTACCACTTCTTCTACCAGGTCTTCTACAATAAGACCTTGTTCATCTGTCCGTAGGTTTGTAACCCACATCCAGCCATCTTCCAATTCATTATGGACAATAAACATATCTCCTTTAAGGAAACTGAACAGAGTTACAGTAAGATTTGTATTATGATTGTACTTCTAACATAAAGTTTAACGAACACAATGAATTCTTGAGCATAGTTTCAGTAAAACATCTGAGGAAATCTGATCATGAAAGATACGTTTATTGGTATCCCAAGCACACCACGTGCATTTTTCACACAGTCTAAGTAGCTATGATAGATTAATATTTATCCTTCTTTGATTGACATTTAGAATCTAATAGATACTTTAAAGTGTGCTAAGGATGCATAAAACAAAAAATACCACAACATTAAAAGATAGTAACATTCTTCTTTTATCAAGAGGTATCAAATACTAAACACAAGTAAAAACAATCAAAGATTCCCTTAAAAGTCTAAGAAAATAATACTTTTAACAAAACCTAATTTTGTATAATAAAGCCTGTGGAATATCTACTATTTAGGTCTTTGCATACGAAGATAAGTGCTAAATAGAAGATACAGAATAGTTCCTCAAAAAGGCATGCAGTTAGCTACAATAAGAGCATAAATACAAAGCATTAAAACGTCCAAGGGAGTTTCATTACTGGAAGGTTAGTATAAGTTATTCCTTAAGTGTAATCCCAAACTCAGGTGTACTGGTTTTGGCTGGAATAGAGTTAAATTTCTTCACAGTAGCTTGCATGGAGCTATGTTTTGGAGCTGTGCTGAAAATAGTGTTGATAATAGAGAGATGTTTTAGTTACTGCTGAACAGTGCTCACACACCATCAAGGCCTTTTCTGTTCCTCAGACTGCCCTGCCAGCGAGTAGGTTGGAGGTGCACAAAAAGTTGGGAGGGGACACAGTTGGGACAGCTGACCCCAACTGACCAAAAGATATTCCATACCATGTGACATTGTGCTCAGCAATAAAATTGGGGAGGTGGAGGTTGGCGGGGGAGGGGAGGTGTTGCTCAGGGACTAGCTGGGCATTGGTCGGTTGGTGGTGAGCAATTGTTTTCATTTGCATTGCTTGTCTTTCTTGGGTTTTATTTTCCTCTCTCTTTGTTGGGGGGGGTGTGTGGGGTGGGGTGTTCCCCCTTACAAATTTTTTTTTTTTTCTTTTTTTACCTTTCTAATTATTAAACTGTCTTTATCTCAACCCACACGTTTCTCATTTTTATCCTTCCAAATCTTTCCCCATTCCACCGGAGGGGAGTGAGCAANGACCTAGCATCTGATATCTATAATGAGGTAAGTGACATTTTACATTAGGCCTAAAAGTATATTGTATGCTAGCAACATTTATATATCCAGCTATAGCTTAATTATTACAAGTGCAGTAAGTAGTAGAGTGTTTAACTGCTGTCTAAATCATCATCTAATCACCATCNGTCCTTTTTGGCACCCAACATGGGGCTCGAAGGGTTTGAGATAATAACAGATTTGACCAGAGCATATTAGAAGGAATTTATAACTATTTTATCTGGTCACGATATTGATTTATCTGTTCTCAACATTAGTTTATCTGATCTGTGCCATGCTCTTTTTTTTTGCTGTACGCTAAAGACTGGTTTTGGCTTGCAGTTTGCTGTGCTCTGTAGCATCTGTGATGGATGCACCCACTCTGAGTGAACAGTACTTTGGTTCAGGCATTACTGACAAGTAGGCCTGACCGAAATCAGCCCTGCTGTGCAAACCTTGAGAATGGTGCTAGGCCATATCTTCTCAGGAACCAAGGACTCTAGGCCATGTCTTATCAGGAGCCAACAGTACTAGCCCGAGCTGGGATGAGACAAAACTAAAACTGCTACAGTTGCACAACTGCACATACACCAAAAGGGGNGGGGGAGTGATAGAGCAGCTCGGTGGGCACCTGGCACCCAGAGAGGCAATTCAATAACTTTTAAAAATATTAAGATTACACATTTAAAAGTATCATCTGTTCAATACAGACTCTTTCCAAAAGAGGGGAGAGGGAGAAGGAAAGGGAATCATTCTTGCTCCATTTTAAGTACAGAGTTTTTAGGCACAGGCAACAAGACAAGTGCTAGAACATTAAAGGCAAGGTTTTTTGGCCGTGTCTCCTTTTTTTCCTTATTTCAAGGGAAGACACTAAAAATACTGTTCTTAATTTTATCAGAGTCAATTCTCACATTCTCTTTCTAGTGGTCAAGATTGGTTAGGCTTGAACTATTTGTCTGTTACTAGCTACTTCTGCAGGCAAATTCAGAGCCAATTTATTTCAGACCCTCACATGAGACATTTTCACACAGAATTCCTTCATGCACAAACTTACATTTTTCTCCAAGTGGGTAAGCCTTTGAAATTAGTAGTGTTCTACTTCTAAACTAAGTTTCATAGTTCTAGCAATTAAATGTAACTCCCCTTAAAATTAATACAAACAGTATACCCAGAATAAAAGTGTTATTGCTATATCCACAGCAAAAGAAAGAAAAAAGACAAGGAGAGAGATGACAAGACACGAGACAAAAAAGAAAAAAAAAAAAAAAGAAAAGACGCATCATACCTTTAACCTCCCAGAGCATTAAGTCTAAGATGCAATTGGAAAGTATTTGCATAGTGAACATATACCAAAATCATTAGTATTTATAAATACTCCAAGAATTTCACAACTGCTTCTACCTATTATTAAAACATACCTTATTTCATCAGTTTCTGGCACTTTGGTGTAAGGTAAAATTGCTCGAACTCTCCTTCTATCCTCCACAGGCTACAATTTTAGAGAAGAGTGCAGAGGTATTAATTTTCCCTTTCATTCTAGTGTAGGCTTCCTCTCTCCAACATTATGTTATTCTGAGGCAAAAGACTGGTAATAGTAATTTGTATCCCTTTGATAGTTTTAAGTTTTCAAAGGGTCAAAAATAGTAGGAGCTGGAAATGCTTAATTCCTAAAGTTATCTACAAAAGCTCTCACTTAGTTTCTAGCCTTGTAACGTTATCGGTTGCGTTATCTCAAAAAAAAAAAATCAAATTACCAATAATGTAATTCCCATGAAAGAGTACTTCAGAACTTTCTTCCACTTAGTGGAAATTTATGAAAATTTAACATTCAAAAACATCTTTATTCAGGGTGGGGGCCCAGTCTGCAGGTGTTTTGGGGGAGGCTGTTTTGTCTGGGTTGGTTTGGGTTTTTTTAATTACTGATATTGTCTTAAGGATAGTCACTTGAAAGAAGCCCAGCTTTCAGGAACTTTGGTTATTTCCAGGATGTGTATTTTGAAATCTTTGCTACAAAATAGTAATATTATTTTGAAATACTTTATTAAGTCAGTGTAAAACCCTAGAGGCTGACTACATTACAATGGTGCGCCTTACTTGCCAAGAACTACACATTTTCTTGTTTATCTCAGTTTACATACAATGTTATTACGACATTTGGAGATAACTGCAATACCTGATATCTAGCTTTCTCATTACAGATTTTCATTAAAAAACAATTTTTATCATTACTTTCTATCAGTAAGAACATGTTTGTATATTCCTTATACTTCACCACACGCTGAGACAGCTCTAGAAGCTGTCTACAATGCTTTTTTCATAGAAAACTATGAATATTGAATGCAAGATTAATGATATTAATATTTAAGTAAATGACATTTAAAAATTTTACTACTTTCCTCTGGAGGTGCTACTGGAAAGAATAGTTTTTCCCCCTTCAGCAAACAAGACACATGACTGTAATAACCAATTAGGTCCGAGAGTGAAGCAAAGCGACGTCCACCAATGTAATAGTCTCCACACATGGCAATAATCCTGTTAATAAAAGAAAAAAAAAGGAAGCTCGACGGAAGAAAATCTTTTGCTACAAACCGTTGGGGTGGTTTTTTGGTGGTTTTGTAATTTTTTTATTTTTTAAAAGAAAATTAGGATAACATTGAGTTTTTAAAGCAGGCTGTCTACGTTCAACAAAATGCAATATTACAAACTCTCTCTCTCTCTCTCTCTCTCATATATACACACACACACACCCTTAACTAATGAATATCTCATCAGCAAGTACTGATAAACATCACGACAAAAATATTTGAAGACTGTAAAGGATATGTAGATTTACAAAAAAGTACGCAGGTTTGCTAGAACTAAATGAAATTAAACACAAATATGTAATTACCAGCGTACTGGACAAATGACATACCACATTAGTAGAGGTAACAGCATTAATACTTCTGTCATGCAGGACATACAGCTTATGTGATAGGCCTATAAAAATTTGGCAAAGTATCAATATATTTTGGTAACAAATAACTGCATTTAATTATACAGTGCAGAATACTGAAATAACTTCAAGTAGTCACTTCTCTACAGTTAGTCTAGTATCCATGCTAAAAAATAAGAAATAAGTTTGTAATAATAATGTACTCAATTTAAAAGTCTGCTAATAAATAGGAAAAATGCTTAAAAAACCATTTTAATAGTTTAACACAAAAGAAAATTCTTATAAAATTGCTCATCTCACTAACTTATGTAGTTGGGGTGTGTGTGTTTGTTTTGGGGTTGGTTTGGGTTTTTTTGGGGTGGTACTGCGTATTTTAGTACTCAGTTTTGTGAACACACTTGTCATACCAAAAAATGGAAAATACCATGTCTGTTCATATCGCTATGCAATACAAGTTCTAAAAACAGTCAGAAATAATTGATTTAGACAAGAGAGTTAACAGTTTTTAAAACATTTGTATTACACAAGAGTCATTTGGACAAGGAAAAAAGTACATAAGTTGAAACAATATTTTTGACCAGACAATCCAAAGAAACAATCACTTATGTAAATTGATGGCATCAAGAGGACCTTAATTTTTCCAGCAACGCAGAAGTTGGACAGCAGTCCTGAGTAATAACACTTCCTTAAAAATGTGAAGAGCCATCTGGAAAAGCAACTTGGAGAAAATACTGACAGAGGAATTGAACTATTCCTTCAGTTATACATAGGGGGAGAAAAGTGAACGAGACATTTAATCTACTTAAAGACTATCATTTTTGGTAAAAATTGTGAAATCAGCAGTTTTATGAAGCCTGCAGAACGCTAAAAACAGTTTCCAATAAATTATGTAGTAAATAGGAAAAACATCATACTTTCCACCAGAACTCATTGCGGAGTGTCAAAACAATAATTTTTAGGATCATAGAATCATTTAGGTTGGAAAAGACCTTTAAGATCATTGAGTCCAACCGTTAAGCTGGCACTGCCAAAACCACCACTAAACCATGTCCCTAAGCGCCATGTCTACACATCTTTTAAATACCTCCAGGGATGGTGACTCAATCACTTCCGTGGGCAGCCTGTTCCAATGTCTGATAAACCCTTTCTGCAAAGAAATTTTTCCTAATATCCAATCTAAACCTCCCATGGCGCAACCCGCGGCCATTTCCTCTTGTCCTATCGCTTGTTACTTGGGAAAAGAGACCGACACCCACCTCGCTACAGCCACCATTCAGGTAGTTGTAGAGAGCCATAAGGTCTCCCCTCAGCCTCCTCTTCTCCAGACTAAATAACCCCAGTTCCCTCAGCCGCTCCTCATAAGACTTGTGCTCTAGACCCTTCACAAGCTTTGTTGCTCTTCTTTGGACACGCTCCAGCACCTCANTTTTTTACCCAGTGAAGAGTACACCCGTCCAAGCCACGAGCAGCCAGTTTCTCCAGGAGAATGTTGTGGGAAACGGTGTCAAAGGCTTTACTAAAGTCCGGGTACACAACATCCACAGCTTTTCCCTCATTCACTAAGCGGGTCACCTTGTCATAGAAGGAGATCAGGTTAGTCAAGCAGGACCTGCCTTTCACAAACCCATGCTGACTGGGCCTGATCACCTGGTTGTCCTGTGTGTGCCGTGTGATAGCACTCAAAGATAATCTGCTCCATAACCTTCCCCAGCACTGAGGTCAGACTGACAGGTCTGTAGTTCCCCGGATCCTCCTTCCGGCCCTTCTTGTAGACGGGCGTCACGTTTGCTAACCTCCAGTCAACTGGGACCTCCCCGGTTAGCCAGGACTGCTGATAAATGATGGAAAGTGGCTTGGTGAGCACTTCCGTCAAAGGAGGAAGTCTTATGATATGCCTTCACAAACTGAAGTCTAAGAATATATAATGTCATTGATCAGTGAAGATAAAAATATGCAATAAAATCCAAGAAATTGAGATAAACTATTAGTCAACTAATCAAATTTCACTTAAGGAAAAAACTTAACATCTAACATCATGTTACCTGTCTCTCCAGTTTCCAGAAGACGAGTTATCTTAAAGATATTTCAAAACAAATTACAGTACAAAAGGTTAAACACGTCTGAGTACTTAGTTTTCTACTTAGCACTTGACTTTTTTACAAAGCTCATGAACAATTCAAAAACAAAAGGAAAAAACAAATTTAACTGCTGAGAAACTCAGATGGGTATATTATTTATCTGTAGTTGGTTTTTTACACTTTTATTCTATTTTTCTTCAACAGGTCAGTATTCTGATACATTCCTGCTTTAAAAATCTCTCTTCTCAGGTCAGTTGTTCAAACTATATTATTATATTTTATTATTTTTTAAAGTATATAGCACTGCAAGGGGAGTCAGAAAATAATATAACTTTAAAGATCTAGACTAGATCTCTTGGCATATTTTACTATGGATTCTATAAGGAATCTGGTAGAAATTATTCAGAGATTAGGCTTCTAAATGAAATTTAGTGTTTCACATTTTATTATTAAGTAAAAATAAAAATGAAACCTTTGTTCAGAACACACTGGACTAGTAAATATAAAGACTTCTGTAATTACATAAAATTCTGAAGGACAAGATGAAAAGATAAAGATTTTCCTTCCCAATATTTTATATCACTCAGCAACTCACTAAAAAGCATACTACTTCAGCCAAAAAGAATTTAGTTTTGATGGACTCATACACTATCTGTCAATCGTATGCTGCATGAACATATGCCCATATCCAGCTTGGGGGAGGGGGATCTGGAGATCTGTCACCTAAAATATTGGTATTTTAGTCAAACAGAAATATGTAAGGAAAGTTTAATCTGAAAAATATCACTTTTGGGAAACAAAATATCAGTGAGATTGTTGAACAATGGAAATTTCACCCATTTTTGGAAGACTGCAATTGGCAAAGAACAAGATTTGGTGAAAGCGACACTTCCAGTCTGTGGGACCTAGTGGACGCATCCCTATATTTGGCTGAAATAACTTCAAGACTGCTGTTCTTGAGGCTGAAAAATGTTTGAGTGTAGCATTTGCCCTTCTAATAACAAAAACATACACTCTGCAGTCAACAAATGAAACCAAAAGCATGTCTGTTCTATGAAGAACAGTATCAGCAAACAAATTAGTTTCCTTTGAATAGTTATCTCTTCACATATTTAATGGATCCAAGAAGGAAAGATTCTTTAAGATTTGAAAAGATTATAAGGATCCCTTTCTTAGAAAGTAGTCTTTAATGGTTTCTCATTTTCTATCTGAGATGCCAGAAACAATTTTATGGTGGACATGAACCAACATTCAACACCTGATATTGGCTACAATAAGCAGAAGTTATTAAAAATAGCCCTTAAAAAGCAAGTATTAACATAATTTAATTTTCTACTACTGCTACATAGTAACCAGTTCCCAAACAAGAATCAGTATAGCTGAGAAGCATGAATTGTTAGCTCAGACAAAACGATGCAAACATGAGCATGCTATTTCTGTTTGCTTTGCAAGTAAATTTGCTTTCTGTTTATTTCCTGTTATCTAGATAGCTGACAAAGGCTTTTTCTACTGCTGAAGATGCACTTGCTATCCTATTTTGTGAAGATGAACATTACACCGCAGCACACTACTTGCTGACTAACATTCAAGCGCTTCATATCTCATTTACACTACATGAGAATAAATTAATGTATATAACTTCCTAATGGTAAAATAATCCTGGTTACAATTTCGGATAAAGGGCTATTTGTATTTAGAACAACTAATTCTAACACATACTGAAAGCTGATTCCAGCAAATCCTCATATTATTAAATACATAATTGCTTTGTTTCTCCTTATTATTTCTTTCTTATAAAGGAAGCACACAGATTTGCTACGACTTTGACATTCAAGTATGTCCTGTGAGCTGCAATAACTGAGGAATAGACTCAAAACAATCTCCTCGGATTACTAAGAAGCCTGCATGTTACTGTAAATTTAGTCACAACAGCTTTAGACAAGCTTCTCTGTTCCTGTTGGTTTCCTCACATTTTCATTCTTTAGCCTGTAAAGCAATTTTAAAGTAGCATGGTTTAAAACAATTAAACCCTAGTAAAGAGCTGCACCATACATGGATAAAAAGAAAAGCAAAAAATATTCAATTTATAATACAATTGTGTTCTATACCGTACTAAGTTATAAACCCACAAATAAACAGGTTACAGTGTTTTAAAAGAAAACATTTAATTCTCACCTAAAATGATTGACATTTGTTTTACTAAGGAATGAAAGCACAAATGAACCCGGTCTCCGATCACTCTCTCGAATAAGGTAACTTCCAGGTTTTCCCGCTTGCCAAAGACGCTCTTCTGCAATTGCTCTGTCAAGTTTTCCATGATACCACCTAAAAAACAATGTAACAATGGGTGTCAGAATTTAAGGCTTCTGTTTATTCTCACAGAACAGACCTGTGAAACTAATGAAAGTTCTCAGTTAAAACTGATGCAATTCCAAATCTTTGTTTCAAATAAAGTTATCAGATGTTTACATGTGTAACCTCTCTCAAATTACTTATTTCCAATACACAGGTTTTTAGAGCTTCACAGGTTCAGAAAACCCGTTTCCCCAAATAACTCGCACTGGAGGAAAGCGCTCTGAACCATCCAAAGGCTCTCTATAATCAGCTTTTTCTTTCCTCCTCAATTTGCTCATTTTCAGTAAACAAGCAGAACAGGAGGTAACTGATCTGACACAGGCTGTTGTATTTTAAGCCTACTCAGGCTTCAATTAAGGCTATAACCTTTTTCTCAAATGACAAACACAGATCACAGTATCAAAGCCTGCACCTAAACAAAATGACAGCAGTCACCAGATCATATTTCAGCCATAAAAAGTCTTCCCCAAACCCAACACGAAGCCTATTAAAAGCAAATACACAGACTCACAGCAACTCACAGACTGCGAAACATGACAAAAGAACACTTCAGTTTAAGGCAAAGGTTAGACTCATCATTCAAACATTCCTTACCCTTACCTCAATTTTCTTTTATTTACAGAACTCTAATCAGACCTCTTTCTACCCCAAACAATCAAAGGGGGGGGGGGAGCAGCAGTGGAGGGAGCAAAGCCGAGCATTGCCAAGTGTTGTTCTCAAAACCTCTTAAAAAAGGAACACTTTTATACAGCTACTGTTTTATACTATTTAAATTATCAACTATTTCAGATCATTCACCTATTGATTCTACCAGTTCACGCATGTCTTGCAAGAGTTGCAAAAAAAGCATTTTGGAAGAGATATGACAGTGATCTTTTGGCTTAACATACACAAGAAAAAAATGAAAAATTGCAAAATTCGGAGTAAAAAAAAAAAAAAAAAAAAAAAAAAAAAAAAAACAAACAACAAAACCAAACAAACCAACCAAACAAACAAAAACCCCACAAAACACCCAAACACCCAGCAGAACAGCTTAGCTGTTGATAAACATCTTGCCAGAAACATTTTTTTTCTGTGAAATGGAAGTGAAGGATGGCTTTGAGAACTTCTATCAGTAAACTATACAGATCACATATACCAGCAGAAGCAGCACCAGCGTAGATATTGCTTACATTGGCAAAGCTGCAGTCTTGTTAGTATAGTGCTCTCCTTTGCTTCTCCTCATCCTGATTAAAACAAGTTAAACCAGTGAAAGAGTTGTCTCGTCTATGCATTGTATAGCACTTGAGGCAATGTTAGAAAGATCACGTCTGTGGTGGGTCGAGCCCAGCCAGCATCTAACCACCCATACAGCTGCTTGCTCACTCCCCCCCAACCCCCAGCAGAACAGGGTAGGGAATAGGAAGAGAAAAAGCAAGAAAATTTGTGGGTTGAGATAAAATTTAATAGGTGAAGGAAGAAGGAAGGCTGGGGGAAACAGAAAACAAAAAAACAGAAGCGATGCAAAGGCAATTACTTGCTACCTCCCACAAGCAGACCAACACCCAGCCAGTCTCTGAGCAATAGCTACCTTGGAAGACACACACCTCCCTCCCTCCTCCTCTTTTTTTTTTTTTTTTTNNCTTTTCCTTTTTCTTTTTCTCCACTGCTGAGCATGACTTAATATGGTATGGCATATCCCTTTGGCCAATTTCAGTCAGCTGTCCTGGCTGTCTCTCCTCTCAACTTCTTGCCCACCTACCTACTGGAGGATGGGGGAAGCAGAGTGAGAAAAAGAGAAAGCCTTGACACTTCCAGTGTGTTATCAACACTGTTTTAGCCACAAATCCAAAACAAAGCACCACAG
Source organism: Burhinus bistriatus (assembly GCA_013397275.1). Classification (NCBI taxonomy): domain Eukaryota; kingdom Metazoa; phylum Chordata; class Aves; order Charadriiformes; family Burhinidae; genus Burhinus; species Burhinus bistriatus. Next base: position 2,149 of record VYXH01011104.1, on the reverse strand, counting down.
GGGCTGCTATGAAGAAAGTTAACTCCAGCCCAGTCAGACCTAGGATACTCTCTAACAAGGCTCTGTACCATTTAGACTTTTATAGGTCAAGATCAATAACTTAAATTTGATGCTGTTCCGACTGCCAAATGCTTAATGCATTCAGTTAGAAGCAATGCTTAACATATCTCAACTTTACACCAAATATATTTTTTTTCCTGAAGAGATGCAAAAATGCTGTCTTACCTACAGTGCACTAGAATATGTCTCATGAAAAGAATTAAAGTTTGGATAGGAGGGTGTCCTGGTTCCGGCAGGGATAGGGTTAATTTTCTGGCCCGGGCCACAGGTATTCTATCCCATGTGAGGCCATGCCCAGTCCATAGGGGGAGCTGGCCGGGGGAGGGGGAGGAAGT
>VYXH01011103.1:60489-79337 GCA_013397275.1 Burhinus bistriatus | reverse complement strand
TAAAGCTCTCCCAATGAGTCCTGCTAACTCTTGTCCTAGAACCCTTTTCCCCCTGTGAGATAGGCTCTTCCCATCTGTTACCAGCAGGCCTGTTGTCCTGTAAATCAAGTCATGGTCAAAGAACCCAAAGTCCTGCCGGTAGCACCACTGTTGGAGCCAGCATTGATCTGCTGGCTCTTCCTGTTTACCCCCTCATCATTCCCCACAACTGGAGGGATAGAGGAGAACATGACTTGTGCTCCCAATCCCTTGACCAGTTGTCCCAAGGCCCTGAAATCTCTCTTCATTGCCCTTGGACTTCTCCTCCCTACTTCATCACTGCCTACCTGAAAGACCAGAAGGGGATAATAATCTGAGGGTCATACTAGGGATGGAAGCTCCTTCTTCACATCATTAACCCAGGTCCCAGGGAGGCAGCAGACTTCCCTATGTAGCAGGTCCAGTCTACGCATTGGGCCTTCCGTTCCCTTCAGAAGCGAGTCACCTATGACAGCAACCCATCTTTTATTGAGGTGGTTTTGATGCAGGGGGTGGTCCGACTAGGACTCAATGACACCTCCAAGCTGGAAGGACTACCATCCTCACCCTTGTCCAGTTCCCCTCGCAGAGCACTGTACCTGTTCTGCAGTTGCACCTGGGAAGGTTGGGTAGTCACTGGGCAGACACGCCTGCGGCGCCTGTTGTGTTGGGCAGGAACATCTTGCCATTGCCCCCTGTTCTCTAAGTCATCACATTCAGTCGGTTGGAGAGAAGACAGGGAGTTCTTTGTAGCAAGGGCTCTATCTGCCTGCTGAGTTTCATGGGAGGCAGGGTATGACTCCAAGCATCTGTCTCCCTCTCACACTCCCCAATTGTTCTCAACCTGCTTACCTCCTCCCTGAGCTCCATCACTAAGCAGATGAGCTCCTCTGCCTGGGCACACCTCCCGCAGGCATGCTCACCACTGACACCCGACACCTTTCCTGAGGGGCTACTACCCATGCACACAGAGCACCAACGTCATTTATGCTTCCTTCAGAGTCCACATGCCATGAAATTTAGAAAAATATATTTGTTTCTTTTGATTTTAAAAGTGCTTTTTAATAGACACACAGTGTTACCAAATATTAATCCATTTAATTTTAAACCACTTTTATTTAGATTTTAACATCCTAATCTTCTTTGGATCACACTTTTCTAGCTTGGCTCACCAGTGGACTACAAATCAGCCGCCAGTGATAGACAAAGATTTCCTTTGCCTTACTCTGAAATTTACTGCTTTGTCTCCAGGAAATCTTGAGACGTGGCATGACAAATGGTCCATGACTTAATGGCATTTTAGCATACCACAAGTATTGAAAGCTGAAGGTTTTAAGTATTGCTGAGCTAGCCCATGGTTCCATTAAAGATTTAGCAATTCAGAGCTATAAACTACAGTTTATTCCTTTCTCAGTCATAAGTACCAATGCCCAAGCTCTAGAGTAAAACACTAATGCTAATAATTTTCATTTTATAGTCTGAGCTGTTTATCTGTTGCTTACATGTAAAATTGCAATCAAATCCATTTCAGAAAGGTCAAGGAAATGGGATAAGATAGGGCTCAGCATTCTGCATTTTGAGATGAGTTTGAAAAATCATCATATTTTCTGGTGAAGCTGAAATAGTTTCAGCTTCTCAAAAGGAGTGCATTTTGCTTTGCTTCAAGACCAATCATTAATTTTCCGTTTGAGCAAACCTCAAAATATAGAGAGATTTACCTAGAATGAGCACACATGGCACTGTGATCCTGCTACATTCATACTTCCTAGAAACAGAAAATATATAACTGGTTTGGGAGCTACACACACATTTTGCTATCTGCTTCTTGCAAATGGTTAAAAAAAACCCCAAAAACCCTATGCAAAGCTACCTCCTGTCCCACTTGGCTGGCTTTTAAAAGTATTAACACAGCAACTGTCCAGAATCTGTGACAAACCTACAAATACTCCATGGCTAGCACAGAAGATGCTGATAAGTGTTTCCCACTTGTGTTTCACAATAGCAACATTGTGCATAGGTCTACGGTGCAGACAGAAGGCTGTAAGATAATCATGCGAAGGAAGGATGGATTTTGATTATGGCACAAGAAACGCATAACTCACTTTCCTTTTCTGTCAGAAGTGTCGCGACAACTCATTTAGTATCTTAGTATTTCAGACACCACTTATCTCAAAGTCTATTCATGTATTCGATGCATGCTGTGAGGACTCATAAAACAGCATTAGAGAAGCTCGCTCGTACAGTGATGAGTTTATGTGAGTACTATAGATCAAATATATTGATGTTTGCCACTTTCTGAAGTTCTGAAAAAAATTACATACATACAATAATGTCCTATTTTCCATTGTTCTCTGATTAAGATATGACAGATGTTACAGAGAAACAAGATAGTCAAAGATTGGAGCATTATTTTGCCTTATATGTATCTTTACAATCTTCTGTGATTTATAAGGCCAAGGACAGTTACTAGGTTTTCCAGTAGGATGTGAAACAAGTAGGAAGTAAATTAATGCAAATCCTTGTGGATATAGTAAACCTCAAATAGTAAAATCTTTACTGACTTCAAAATGGTCAAACAGAATCAAATTGCAATCCAATTCATATAAGAGACACAAGACTTCTAAAATTCCCTCTATGAAAATTATTCATAAGACATTTAACACTCAATTCCATAAAATGACAAACTGCATTTAGAGTGTGAAGATCTAAGGTTTACTCTCAAAATATTTCTTTTAAAGCAAATTTATACCAAAGCATGACTTTACAAATACAAAATAATCTATGATTTTCGCCACTGCTATTAGACCAACTGAAACATGTGCACCTAGGAAAAAGAGGAAAAAAACAGAATCTGCCTGCCCACACCAGAACAGCAGTGACACCAAGAATTCCCTTGTAATTATGCTACTAAAGCAAAAAGGGAAGCTTTTCTCTGAATCCATGGCTATTACCACAAAACGCACCACATCATAGCTATGTCAGTGTTTATTTATGCCATATATGTGCTTACATATTGAGACAAAGCACACTGAGGTGAATGAAAAGACTTCTACCAATTCCAAATGGCAGTGGAGGATGCATGAAATAGAAGCATACTAAAATTCAGGAAAGTTGGGCAAGTCATCACAGAAGCATTAACACGTATCAGAAAAGATTAGCTGACTTTTGGATGTGCAATAAACATGCCAAATTTAATTACTTACAGTCAGCTGTGACACCACTCTGTCCTATCAGCATTATCAGATAGATGAAAATAAAGCAGAAAAAAATCCACTTCAAATTAGAAAAATATAGCTTCACTCCTTTGTTGCTTTAACTTTCATTCCCAGTGGGGGAAGGGGGAAAAAAAAAAATCATACAGCTGAACTATCTGCTCACTGTCTTATAAATAGGAATATAAACTTAAATGAAACTCAAGTATTTTACATATACACACAAAAGCACTATTTTTGTGCATTTGCATGGTAAGCATTTGTAGGAATAGAAAATGAAATGGTTATTTCAAAGATTGTACCCACTTCAAAAACTTCAGAGTTGATAGGTATCAGTCTAGCAGGAAGTCATAAAATATGCAACATGCTAATGTATATGACAGCATATATTACTGCACCTACAAAAAAGACACAGGAGCAAAACAGTGGTAGTAACCCCATGACTGAAGAATTTGTTGCAGTATTTGTGCAGAGATGATGTTTAAATGTCATGGGCTCTCAAATCTTGTTTGTATGCAGAATCACTGTAAAGTGTCATACCTGGCACATTAATAGTTGTGGGTACATGTTAGCCTTTGGAAATTAGAAATTCAAGTTGTACCAAAGAAGAAAATTTTGTTAGATTATCTCTGACCTTTCCAAGAGGCATTAATGATACTGAACGCATAACATTGACCATCTGAAAGAAGCCTCATTTTCAAAGACTTCATCACACATGAGGAAGAACACACTCCAACATGTACCAATCCACTCATCCAAAATTGTCCACCATGTTTTTAAAAATCTGAGCCACTTTTTGATATGCTACCTTTCTTGTAGTCATGGACCTCTAACCAAAAGACAGCTAAAACATCCATTCACAGATATCTTAGCTGAGGGACAGCTGGACACATTTCCCATTCCCCACATACAGCATATCTGACACAAACACAGCCCTTGTTTGGGGCCATGATTTCCTGTCAAGATAAAAAAGGCGGCATATGAAGAGAAGAAAACAACTTAAAAATTTATGAAAAGTTAAACAATGCAGCATAAGCCAGGAAGTGTCCACAAAAATATACCAGAAAAAAAAAAATCAGTAATAAAAATGGAGACAAGACCAGACGCTAGTCAGAACTAAGTAAGTACAGCAGAGACCATTGCCCATTATTTTATGTTAGCAATGAGAAGCAGTATAAAATCATTAAGCATACAGTGTGACAAAACATAAGATCAACCTGTAGTAGGGATTAAACATGAAAAAAATCCAAATTGATCAACTGTGAAATGGAGATCACCTGCTATTTAGAGAACTAGAATACTAGAATTCAATTTTGTGTGTATATATATATATAAAAATTAACATTTGTTTAAACTCTGCTGAATCTGCCAAGGAAGACAGCTTCATCTAAACAATGGGAAAACAAAACCCATACAAAAAACTTGTGAATTAAGGCAGTAGAATCCAAATTTTTCATCTTGTAAAGAAGCAACCTAGTGTTTAATAATAATTAAACAGTCCTAAAATGCCCACAGGAGAGAACACTTATCCTGAGTACTCGGACAACTCTGAAAGCCCTCCCAGGCGGCTGCATTTTTAGTTGCCTAGATACTTTCAAAAGGCTGTCATGTCATACATTTTTGTTTATTTTCTTGTTATAATGTAAAAAAAAAAAATATTAAGTTTCTCAGTCTGGAAAGGTGACCAATGTATTGATAGAAAAGCAGTCTGACCCTCCTCTATGAAAGGGTCGTTATCTACAAAGCTCTCAATTTCTAACCCTGCTTCAGGGTTATTATTGGTCACTATAAAGTAACGGAATTGTTGAAGAATGAGGCTGCAAAGGCTCTGCATCCCCAAGGAACAACAGCCAGCTGTGGCAGTTGTGCAGGCCAGAGCCTCTTGCATATTGTAATACCAAGAGAATTTTGTAGTGAAGAAATCAGGTCTGGGAGAATAGGGTAAAAGGGCAGCTATAAATTTAGTTCTGCCCAGAAAGAAATATAGGGCAGATACCAGATAGAAAAACAGGCCTGAACACTAATGAAACTGTGGTAATGGAATAAGACCAGACAGGAAGATTACTAAAAATAGCTCTCAGTGTTATCTTCAGAAGACAGTTTCTGAGTGAACCATGAAAATCACTGAATAAAACACTCTGAAAAATCAAAGAAGGTAAGGTAACAGCAACACTGACGAATAACAAAATTACTATTAACTCAGGAATCGAGAATCACAAAGATCTGTGGATCATCATACACCTTTGGAAAATTTCTGCCACCAATATTCTCTGTAATTCATTCATTTATGGCAGTTGCTGCAAAAAGACAAAGCTATAATAAAACATTATAAAGCTCAAGGAACTGTTAGAAGCAGCTCATTTTGCATTATCTGGATCATAACATGCTGGGAAAGCAGACCATTAATACTCTGCAAATAGGACTGGGTGCTGTTTTATTACAGGATGGTGTTCTAATTGTCCTTGCTGCTAGAGCAATCATTCATATTGGAAAGCACTTAGCCCAAGACTAAATAAGAGGCAGTTGCTCTACTAAGAGCTGTGAAAGGTTTCTTTAATATGTTTCTTTTAAACAAAGTACTTTGAGAAGCTAATGTGAAGCAGATGTTTCTGAATTACCCCAGAGAATACAAAAAGACCTATTTCATCATTATGTGGAATAAGATATTACCCAAGGCAAATGCTGGTAATAAAATTTTCCCACAGGATTCCCGTTGATATTAGGGATATTATCTTACCCCAAATATAACAAGAACTCAATTTTCATAAATGAAGCCAGTACGCAAATTTGCTGGAAGGCAACAGCAAAGACATTAAAGCACCTTTGAAAAACTCACAGGTTTCCTACATAGTTTGCAAGTTGCAATGGTTTCCGTAACTTCTTTGAAGAATTTCTTCAACTCTAACAATTCCAAACTCAAAAAAGATTTATTTTTTTTTTTAAATGCCTAAGAAATTGGGACTGCTGTGATCCTGGTCATTCCAAGAATGCCAATAAATGCCACATCCTATTCCATACATTCCTCAAGTCTCCTAACTCTATTGTTCTGTGATTAAATCTGGTCAATTAGGCAAGAAAACCCAAAGCTATTTTTGAGGCTGGATTCTGTGGGAAATCTCACAACGAGTCCTGCTCTGGAGAGGTTAATGTGAAAGGAATAAGGAATTTTGAGTCAGCAGGGGTTTGAGGTCACTCTACATGAGCACTTCCACTGAGGATGCTACTTTTTTGCCAAAACATGGTAGTTTCAGGTGAGTGAACCACCAAGCCAGCCAGTTTCTCCATAAGAGCTCCAAAAAATTAACGTGAAAATTCTGTGTAGGAGAAACCGATCCTCCCTTCCAGCCAAATGAGCCAGGCCATTCCCCTCCCTCGCCCACTCACTTGCACAGAGGTATGCTGAGGAAGGTGGACAAGTTCAGATGCAGTCGTTCAGACCCAGAAGACATTACAACCACAGCAGTTCAAGTGCTCTTCAGACATAAGCTGGTCAACTTGAGAACTGGGAAGTCACGACCAGTACCATGGAGACAATTACCTCATGCTTCTTTCCATTTATGTTGAGCACATCTGATGTAGCAGACAACCAGCCCAAGTAATTATCCTTTAAAAAGGGATAAGGCATAGCAACGAATGAATACATATTGTCCACATAAATCAGCTTTAACAATTTTTATTTTATACCCAAGAATCAGTAAACAAATGACAGTAACTTTTTGTAATGTCACAGAGGCCACTGTTTCTCATGAAGCTGGGGTTCTACATGCTTCGCAGGTCCAGCATCAGGAAGCAGACTTGGACCAGAGAGGTCCAATATATGCTCATTTAAACTAGACATTACAATCTGCTTAAACTGTTGTTTAGAAAAAACAAACCACAGAGCGTAACACCCATCAATACATCATTTGTAAAGGAGACCTACATATAAGCCCTGATTTTTCCTGGGTGTGAGACCCCTGACCTGCTTTCACACCTCACTCATTAGGTTGCTTTTCCAGTTATTTGCAAATATAACTTCATAATAAAACTATGGATTCTGATCCTTAAAACCATCAAAGTTAGTGGCAGCATTTTGAAACCACAAAAGATTTCCTGGGGGATTTAAAACAAAAAACCTTTATACAAGAACTATAAAACACTTCGCTCTGTTATTGTTAATATGGCTTAAATACTTAAATGTTCTATGTCCATAAGATACAAAAAAGCATCAGCCAGTATATGATAATGTGAGCATGGAAGAAAAATACAGTATTGTCAGGTAACTATTTATGATGCAATGTTCTATTATACAGTTTCAGGGATATTAATGCAACATAGAAGAATGATTGCTGCTATATTGCTGCAGGAGAGTTTGAAGATCACAGCTTTGGTTTTATTCTTTGCTTATTTGAAAAAAAAAATCTACTTTTTTCTTTTAGACACCTTTTTCAGCTGAAAAGACAAGAAACAAAATGACATTTCCATTCTGAGATTAATGGCTATATATTTTTGAACAAGCAATTCTGAATTTTAATCTATTTGAATGCATTATTTTTATTTACCTAATCACTTGAAAAATCCTCCCTCACTCCTATCCTACTATCTTCCTAAAGCAAAGGAAAGCAATATTTAAGGAAGTTACTTTGAACTTTTAATAAGGAGGTATTTCCGTATTAAAAATCCAGGGAACAACTACAATCATAACAGAACACATGGTTTCAAGGGAGTATTTGTTATATTATAGTAAGAAATTAATAAACAAGTTGGTCTTAGAACTAAATAAGCTAAAAACTTTATTTTAAGGATGACAGTGAAGTTTATTACCACATAGTCTACAGTCATTTCTCTTGCATACATGTATGTTGCTGAAGATCCAACAGGATTTTATGAGAAGCACTGATTAAGCAAAAATTGTGTACATTTTTAAACATCATCTACCTATTGCACAGTTTATAAAATACCTGCATTTTTATTTCCCCAATACCTATTTTTTAAAAAGCTATGATCCTTTGAATCATTATTTCTGTTGTGTATAAATGCTTTAAAAGTATGAAGACACAGAAACAAACATACATTTTGTCTTTCCTTTTGAGCTCTTAGCAAAAACCCTGATCTCCGTGGAATCAAGGATATCTTTTTACTCCAAGTAAGTCACCAAGTGACTTTTTACATCAAGTCAGTCACTTGATGATTTTAGCAGTCATCATTAGGCAATAGAGGTATTTATGTCTATTTCCCCTGAATAAAGCTGAATATGTTGCTTTCATAGTCTGGTGAAAACATAGAAACATTCATAGATATGGTTGAACAGAACTTTAATTTTAGAATTTGGTTCTTCAAAATACTCCAAAAAATCATATGTGTTGTGATTACCTTGGGAGCTGCTATGCTACCTCAAAAACAGACGCGAAACTAACGGAGCACTAATTACAGAATAAGGGCCCACTAAATCAGATTTGATGCTATGGCACTGTTAATATTGACATTCCTGTTAGTTTAAATGGGAAAAGTAAATTCCTAGCAGGCAAGTCATATTTTGTGCATCAATTTCTGGCCCTTTGCGGTTGAACTTAACACCTTACCACCCTTTACTAGTAAAAAAAAAAAAATCAACCAGTGACAACCAGTTCTTCCATTGTTCATTTATAACTGGTTTCAATACGGTTCACATAGATGATTGTGCAGTTACAAAAGCAAAGCCACTTGAGCAGTGCATTATGAAAGGCTACTTCCAAATAATGATCTAATTGAATAACAGCTCTCAGTCAAGGTGGTGACATCTTGCTCAAGTGTCATTTTAAGAACCTGGAAAACGTTTCAAGTGTCAACAAGAATGAGGAAGCGAGAATAAAGAAAGGCAATGTCCTGGTTTCAGCTGGGATGGAGTTAATTTTCTTCCTAGTAGCTGCTGGTTTTTGTATTTAGTACGAGAATAATGTTGATAACATATCATTTTAGTTGTTAAGTAATGCTTCTATTAAGTCAAGGACTTTTTCAGCTTCCCCTAGAAGCTGAGAGGGAGCATAGACAGGACAAGCTGGCCAAAGGAGTACTCCATACCATAGATGTTATGCTTAGTACATAAATGAGGGTTGACCGGAAGGCAGGAATCCAGGATTGCTGCTCAGGACAGGCTGGGCAACCAGTCACCAAGTGGCAAGCAATTGTATTGCATCTTGTATTTTATATATTCTTTTACCATTATTATTATTTTCTCTTCCGTTACTGTCTTTATCTCAACTCACAAGTTTTTTGGTTTGTTTTTGGGGTTTTTTTGTTTGTTTTTTTGTTTTTTTTTTAAAAAACATGAGTCAATTTTAGGAAGTGGACCAAGAGAAGTAAATTTGCACTGGACTTTNCTCCCTCTTCTCCCTATCCCACTGGGGGGTGGGGGGAGTGAATGAATAGCTGCATGGTCCTAGATGCCGCCTGGGTTTAAACCACAATGGGCAACTACTTGAAGCTGTTTCATAAATAAAAAACAAGAGAGTCATAAAGTGAGAGAAATTCTTAGAATTCTGTTCTAGCAAAGTCTTTCCTGTGGTCCACATAGGTTCACATTGTTTTTCCACTCTTTCTGCTAGAAACAATGATGTCATTTTCAGAACTACTAATCCCACATACACACACTACAGTAGTTTCTTCCATTATAAATTCAACCTAAGGATTTCCCACAACTGCAGGTCAGACAGTAGCTAACTCACAACATTTAATTAGGCAATATGTATTACAAATAAAAAAAAAAGATTTATAGGAAAAAAATTTCAGCCGCTAAATATTGGACAACAAGCCATTCTCAGTTGACTAGCAGCCGAAATCATGTTTCTGTCTTTGCACTAAGCTATTTTCCAGAAAGCAACATCTTTACAGGTACAGTTACACTGTGATAATCCAACATATACTAGAAAAACAGCAATTAAGACAGATCACACCTCTCCATCTCACAGATTCCTAAACTCCTTTATAAAAAACAGACACACCACTTGACTGAAACATATTTTCCTGTCTCGAAAGCGCAGAACAGCAGAAACAAAAGGAAACTCTGGCAGAGGACATACGGGGCCTATGTTTACACACAGCAGGATTGTTTGGACTAAGAGGTTTGTAGCAAAAACCATTGAAAAAAGGTTGTTCTCCCTTAATTTCTCTATTCAGCCTTTCTTTATCACTGATAAATTCGTTTTTCTTGTGTAAAGTTATCCCTAAAGAAGGGCTTCTAGAACTTTTTTGCCACAACTCTTTTGCCAGGCCACCTTTGTCACACCTGATCTCTCCCCATTTTTCTGTCAGGATCCAGGTGACCAGAGGGACCATTTGTTACAATTCAGTGCCATTCTCAATAGACACAGCCCCCTCCAATCCGTCTCCGGGCTGTTCGCAGCAGTCCACTTCTTGGGCTGAGCCTGTCAAGTGCTGACACTGGGGGTCTTACCAGACATCTGTTTAAATCAAGAGACCCAAATTCCTGCTGATTAATTACCTTTTTCTGTGAATAAACAGGAGTATCATGAGTTAATTAAGGTACATGTTCAATTAATCTAATTGGTGTCAGGTGCACTACATATCAGATGCAAGGAAAGAAATGCTTCACTGCTTTACGACAGAGTGCTGCACGCAGTGCATACATACAAACTATGGTTTTATCTATTAGCCATTGAGAGACACACTGGGCAAAAACTCTACATACACTCTCACAAACCACAAAATTAAAAAGTGGACAAACTAAATTTATCCTATCACTGATTCAAAACTTCTCTTCAAATGAATTCAACTCAGTCTTAAAGCCTCGTGTTACAAGCAGAAAGAATTAACCAGACATGAATGTTATAGCTGGCTTTCAGCTTAACATTTCTAAAGAGGTTTTTTGTGGTTTTATTTGTTTGTTTGTTTTTTTAATATGCATAACTTGAAAACTGAAACTAGTGACTTCAATGTATTAGCTTTGAAGAATTAGTACAGTAGTGACAAGAAAGCCACTATCTTCTATGAATATTCATGGCCTGAGCTATTAGGAAAAGTTACTTTCAGTCTATTCTAGGTCTTCAGCACACCCTGAGGAAGCTCCTGCTGTCATCTGAGTGTAATGTAGCTGACTAGGTGGCAGGAATCTCCCAGGCAAGCACATCCTCTGATCACACATATTGCTCGAGTGAGTCATGCAACAAACAGCTTCAACTCTGTAAGTTCTCGTACAGCTCTGTCTGCACAGTTCATTTGCTGCTCAGGCTTTCCTTCCCACAGCATCTCATACTGAATACGTGATACAAATTCCACCCCAAAAAATCATTCTTGACTATACTCATTCTATCCTATTCTACACTGAAGAATGTCATAACTATTTCGTCAAGGTCATCGCCCTTCGTTCTGAGCAATAAAAATAATTGGGTTTTTTTTAATATTGGCAACAAATACACAGTGTTTCTCCAGAAAGCTAACCATTTGAAAACATAATATGAACTGAATATACAGGGGCCTATGTCACTCATGTAAATAAAATAATATCCATTTTTAAAGCTGGTCTTTTTTGTAGAAGACTTAACTCGTGGCTGGAAGTTGATAAAGTCGTTTACAGCTAGGAGAGCGATGAACGTCAGAGCAAAAAGAGTCTGTTTGCTATACAAAAGTTGAAATTTAAGAGCTAGAAAAGGGGACCTGATGAAGTTTATATGCAAGTTTCAAAAGAGGGCACTGTACATTGTCTCAGGATCATTAGGTTAGATTGCAGGAGCACAGGTCATCATTTCTACAAGCCTGATGTTGTAAAACAAAAAATACCACTGCCATGACTACTGTTAAAAAGACTAACAGAAACAACAACTCAATATTTATAGAAAGAAAATGTGATAAATCAATATAAAATGGGCACAAACCAGAACACCATAAATTTCATGTCCCTATAGTCACAAAGGTTTTCAGTGCAGAATAAAGCAGTGTTTTCATTACAGTCTTGTGTGCTTTTTAATACAGAGGTTGCTATTGCTGGTGTTTCTTGGCTGCAGTTGGAGATGATGTTTTGTGAAAACGTTTCCAAGCTACTGGGCTGCTAATCCAGCTTTTTCTAGGTCTCACTGAAGAAGTCCTGATAAAACCACACATTAATATCTGGTTTAGTCAGGTCCAGACAGTTTGTGATGACTACAGTCTTCATTTCAGACCTACGACATGCTGCTGCAGAAACCCTCTATAGTTTCACTACTGTTTGATACTGAGGTGTGCAAGAATAAACCAAGGCATTGTTCCAAGTACACCAGTTTATGTACTTAAATGGACTTGTATTAGCATTTCTTAAATACTTGGTATCATCATCACCTTTTCATCTCACTGCTTCTACTCTGCATTGACTTTTCTGAAGATCACTGCAACCTTGTAATAGACAACAGACATCCCTTTAGAGTCTAGCTTTCCATGAGTGAGAACACCACTGGAGGCATCTTTACAGAAAAGAATTGCTTAACTGTAATTCATAATACTGTTTCACTCAGTTATCACTTACAAATCTAGCTCCTCTCAGAGACTGTAGACTGCTTTTCTTTGGTTTTCTCCTGTCTAGTTAGGATTGGGAGGGCTTCTGTCTTTACTGAGACACTGTTTCAGATCTAAAAATCCATAAGGGCAAATGAGGTTTTTATCTCTGGGACCTTCTCCCATACAGTTACTGAACTGACTGCTTGGAGGCAGCAATTACACTTAGCCCGAGTCTGTGCAGAGCACTGGCAGTTCCATGGGAAGAGCACCACAGACAGTGTCATTCACAGCTCGTGCCAAAACCTAGGAATTATATTGCACATTATCAGGTACCCTGTAATAGGCTCTTATCTATTCATTAAGAACGTCTAGACACAGACATGGACCACTCCAATCAGGAAGACATCTGGAAATCTATTAAAATCATCTTCAACATTAAAAAGAGTAAAAAGCCTATTTTCAACTAGAAATTTAAAACCAAAATGGGAATCTTACAGAATGATATTTTCAGAGAAGCAAAATTAATCAGTAAGATTGGATAACATTATTTTCCATCCTGAAATTTATAAATAAAACGATGTTTGGAGGCTTTTTATTCTGCTAAACTTTCCTACTTTTGTCTCATACTTCTTATTAAATAATAGCTTAAAGAAGCCATGCTTCCGGAAAGTTCACATGTATTTCTCTCCAAATCTTTTGCACATGTTACAGCAGCTTAGGATAAAATTTACTCACATTGTCATTTTCCATCTACTAAACAAGAAACTAGGGCATATTACAGTATTGTTGTCTATTCCACAGCTCGTAGCAAGCTTTGAATGATCCTTGTGAAAATGAAACAGTATCTATATAAAGATGCATTAAGTAATATCATTACATTTCCCTAGTTAATCAGCGGCAAAGAATTTGTTGTTCTTATAATTATACACAGCCTGTTTTAAGTGCCAATGTTATATATAAAATCTTTAAAAATAGCTGCTATATTTAAAGCCAGTTAAAGTCAGTCTCTCACTCCTATTGATCTTAGCGTCTTCCAAATGATCAGCTATAGGTCTACGTTTCTAACACATATGTATGGGCAAATAAATACTCTTTCTGTACAACATTAATAGTGACTTCATGTCATACACCTGAAAGACTCCAAGGATATTTATTGCCTCCTCTTAAAAAGGAATTGTGTCCCTCGTTCCTCAGTCTTCCCACTTCTGTAAGGCAGATGCCTGTCTCTTTCATTAGTTTTTTTTCTTTGCACTTTCCTCCAACTACAAACAGCCCTCCTTCTGCCACCCTTCTGTGTTAGCTTCCCATTGCTGCTACTCCTCCGGTCTTTCCAATTATACATCTATCAGCCTCCTCTCTCCCAGAAACAGAGAAAATTCCCTCCTGCTATATTCTGAGCCTCTCCTTATTCCCAATCACCCTAAATCCTCCTCCTTAAAAAAGCTGGTATCCTTGAATGAGGTCCTGCCCTTATCTTCTACAGATATTTGTGTTTTGATTTTAGCGAACTGAAGGACCTGGCAATCACTTGAGCCAGAAATGACAGAGGCACAGCAGCATATCTGCTTCAAGGTCCATTTTGTATCAAATCCATTATCCCCTTAACATTTATAAAGCCTAGGAGTGGACAAGAGTCTTGTCCAATTCACAGCACAGTTTCAAATGGTAACCCACAAAAAGGTCAAAGGAAAGATGTTACTAGTCCATTAACAATCCATGTCCACACTCGGTGTCTTCCACATTGCAGAAGGGTAAGCACAACATTGCATCCAAAGTGGATGAACAACGGACTGAAGGAATCATTATGGTTACATGCAGTGTTTTAGTTCCAACAAGAAAATAAGAAGAGGGAGAAACAAAAAGGCAGGTTACCTTTCCAGTTTGAAAGAGAAAAGCATTTCCCTCCCTGCCTGTTCTATTCCAGGGAGCTCCCAATTTTTCTCATATAGCCTCATCAGACAACTTTCTCCCGCCCTTATCTTCTTTCTTTTGTCCAAATCACAGACTGAATTTGCCTTTGTACCTAACTACCCCAAGGAGAGATCCTGATTTCTGAGCTCCTGAAAAACCCACTGAAGGGCATATTCAACAAAGGCTATACACACCGTACGTGATGCACATGAAAAAGAATTCTCTCCAGTACAGTCATCCAGCCTCCCCATTGCAAGCCCTAGTTACAATAGCAAAACAAGACATTCACTAAGTTACATTAATATTTACCAGATGAACATAATTTCATTAATTGAAACTCAAATGAACTGAACTCAGGGAACAACAGTTTTTATAAAGAGGAAATTCTCGTATCTTCAATGACAAAATAAGGATTGCCCTCAATAAATTCATATTTTATATTGAATGTACGCTGCCTTTACATGTCAGATGTCTTTTCAACAGTACTGAGAATTAAACCCCTGATTGGCTGACGGACAAATTATGAAGGAAAAAACCCAAACTTTAAAGATTAAAGAGCATTACTGCTTCCTAAATCCTAGGCTGGGCTAATACATCCTTTTATCCTTTCAAATATAATTTCTGTAAATACCTTAAGAAAAGATATTTGAAAATATAAGTATATGCTTTTTATAGTTTTACAAAGCAATTCAAAATATCTGCTTATTCACTTAATCTTGTTAACTTGTAGCAAAAGAGAAGGAAATGATGTTCATCTGAAAAGAAGAAAATACTCATGAAAGGTCTTTTGATTACTTCAGTAATTTTGGGATATAAAAAAATTAAGTGTTTGAAAGAACTGAACCTATTTATTTATACTAGGGAAAATGCTACGTATACAAGAATAGGCAATTCAGAAAAAGTTCTGCTGCTGAAAATTCACAGAATTCGGTAGGTATCAGCCATAAGGTATCAGAACATATCGATTAAGGTATAGGAACATACACATGAAGCTATTCCTGGCTTTTTAGCCATCTCAAGCTTTTGAAGAAAACATGTTGTTCAGTAGAACCAGCTAAGGAATCTGTTCTTCAAGAACTATCAGCACTTACAGACAGATTTCTGTTGTATTTCAAAACTTTTTGCTGTCTTCTCAATTAGCTTTTACCTCCCTGTTGGGAGACCACCAAAAAAATAAGTGATGGAACCTGTGTAAACTGCCTCAGAATTTGATTTCCTTAAGTACACTACCGCAGAAGATAGACTCCACTGTACACATAAAAGGCTTTAGTTTTACTACACAAAGGAGCTGCAAAAGAGCAGACACCAGCCAAAAGGAAGTCCTCATCTAGCAGCATTGGAAAGATAGTTATATTCTCAAAAGTGAATTTATATTCTCAAAAGTGACTTAACATCACAACATTTTATGCAACAGGGTCCTCATATCTTCCTCCTTCAGTGACAAAATAATTTGTCTTTTTTTCAGATCCTCTCGATTAAGAATCAATTTAATTTGAGGGGAAAAAAGTGGATTTTGTTCTGCCCCAGGTAACATCATCATACACATTAATCATGTTCATGTTGCACAAATAAATTAAATTTTTGTTTACTGTGTTGGATTTTTCACAAATGCAATTAAAAGCAGGATATTTGAGCACAAAAAATGATAATGATTTCATAACCACACCTTAAGGAAAAATACATATTTATGCCTTTTTATTCCCACATTAAGAAGCTTTATTTCTGAATCCATGCAGGCACAAGAAATTAATTTGAAAATAAGTCTCCAAAGTGGCACCATTCTTTAGCTCTCAGTGCTTTTATATTACTAGTGGCGTTTGAAAGCATTCTGTCACCCTGTATTGTCAGGCAATTCTGAAGAGTGCTAAAACTGCAAATCAGATATGTAAGTGAATAACAGTGAGAAGTAGTAAAGATTATCCTGAATTGTGAGAAAACATCACTAAGATGTCAAAACAGTTCAGGAGTCTCTTGATTGAGACAGGAACATAAGAGTTCCCCCTCAGGGGCAAGATGAAGGTCATGGTGGACCAGAGGAGAAACTTCAGAAATCTAGTCTATACAAGTCCTTGTTCTTCCCCAGGGCCAAGCTGTGAAGCTTTTCTTAGTAGTTTGTGATGAAACATGCAGTTATTGCCAAATGATATGAAAATCATTATTTTATTCTAACTGTAGAAGATGCTTTCAAGTTTCATTTCCCCCACCACCACCCGAGAGGGGAAAAAGAGAGACATGTTTTTCTAATGAAAGGATATACAGATTCATTTTTAACTGTGAAGAAATGTCATGATTTTCCCATGCCAACTAGGATATATAGGCCTAAAATCCTTGAATAAAGAAACAAAGAACATGTTTGGGAGCACACCTCTTAGTGATAGTAGGGTCTTGTGGTGAGCGCTAAAATTGAAGAGAGGGGAATTTGTGCTACATCTTTGTTAAAATGGTGAGCTCCTTTAACTGCCTGGACAAGTTTAATGTCTGAGTAGGAGGCTGCAAAACCCATCACTTTTCAAACCAACTGTCCCCAGCGGAATTCAAGTCATTCAGGCAGATTCTAGGGCCTATTCAAAGAAATTCATCTCAGCTCCTTCAAGTGTGCAAGATGGCATTCAAACACTTGAAGAACAATTATATTCTTTCTTCCTCCAAAATTAATGTGAAAAAATTCAAAAGGTTTCCAAAATGGGTATCTGCTTCAAGCTTCAAAGTACAACAATGGGATATAGCTAAAAAGGAGGGAAAAGCAGGCACAGAAAAAAACTGAAGAGCAGCAAAATGCAAATGAGTGCTCCATTTTTTCTATCCTAAACATGCAGGGTCAATACTTCTTAGCTGAAACAAAAGCAAGATAGAAGTTCAATAGTCTGTGAAACAGGGAAATGTGAACGCAGGTGATAATATAAGGAAGCCCCTGAGAACTTAGTAGAAAGTAATCAGTGTTAAATAAAAGTGGCAATAAAGAAATTAAGTATCAAGTGCAGCAGATGAAACAATAGAAATCTTAAAGCCATACTTCTAATACTAACACATGCCTGCGCATGCATATCACACGAGTACTCACTCATATAAAGACAGACTACATACACAAATCACTCCAGGAATATCATTCTTACTATATTACTCCTCAGTGTGAAAGGAAAGAAGAATTTAAGAAAGACTGAAGTTGCCTACAGGGCATGGTAAAATCAGTCTAGTTGATAAAAAGATAATAGATTAGCCTTTAACAGGTTTATGTTGAATGTTTCTATTACTGTTTAATCACACCCATGATCTTTGGGACTATGCCAGGTTAGGAAGTATATAGGACAAGCTAACTGATAATAGAAAGGCTGACTTGAAAGTTACTATGCGGATTTTGTCTGTTCTTTGATATCAAGTTAGATAAAAATTGAAGGTAAGTTTGGAAATTTAGTAACACACAGAAATACAAAAGACTAGTTATGCTACTAGAAGAACCAGTAAACTATGTTCACTACCATCACCGATAATGAAACTAGGTTCTTAACAGAGTACCACGTAGGAAACACCCTGTGCACAATAACAGTTACAGACCCCTTGGATTATAAAATTTTAAATAAAATAGAAGGATAATATACTTATCAAAAGAGATAATGCATTTATAGTCAGGTGATAAAAGTATAAAACAAAAGGACTCAAATGCAATTAAAAATTGCATTTTCTATTATTCTTTAACAAAAAGAATTACTTTAAAGTGGGATAAGAGCTGTTTCTAGCATTCTTTTTATTCCTTAAGCATAAAAAAAATGTCCATATTGGATACTTTCCCCTTCTCCATTCTCTCCACACAAGATTTAAAACTAAAAGAGGCACAAAAAAAGAGTTTTGTTTTTTTAACAAAGAAAACATAGTAATAAAAATACTTCTCCAGCATGTTCATAAACAAAGCAGATGAAGTTATTTAACAGCCTCTTCTAGATCAGATGAGTAAGAATTCTAATTTGGAATGAAAACTTCTCAGATTTGACTGAAATAATCCTCAGGACACGGAGTATGCACCGATTTAGTTGACATCCCTACCCAAGAGACTCCTCTGATTTACATTTATTCTCTGAACAGGTGTGCGGCGCAGAGGCTGTGCTAAGAATAAGCACATTGCCAGACTTTCCTCTATTCTCACTTTGCCTACCAAAATGTCTCTGTCAACATTCTTGAAAGGATGTTTTGGAATTCCTAGAATAGTACCTCTGGAAGAAAAAAAAAAAAAAAAAAAAAAAAAAAAAAAAAAAAAAAAAAACCCCCAAA